>OY992890.1:30690774-30759766 GCA_963921405.1 Cepaea hortensis
ATCCATTAAACATTTTCATGTGATTTTATGCTGTTTAGAGAGGATTGGTGGCAGCTGGTGCAATTCAATACAGCTGTTTGTTTTTTACTTTTCAAATGCTCAAATATACTAGTAGTATGTCATGTGGTAATGGATTATGAAATAAGGATCCACATCCTCCTGGTGACGTAGTATTTTACTATATAAAAAGTCATGATCCTACGATCTGACGTCAAAAAGCAGACCCTTCCGCGACTACATTTTCAAGGGAGGCAACCCATGAATAAATAATCGAACGTAGTTTTGCACTGTTATTTCCCTTTTTGTGTGATACATTTTATGTTTAAAAATGTTATTATTTGCTGGTATTATCGATTGTTTCGGGATGGGGCGTAAAAAAAAACAATCATCATACTAGTGATTCTGTTAAGGTACAGTGCTCTTCCTCCTCGGTTTCTTTTATCTTTATCGTAATCTTTCTTTATCTGTGTTGGGCATAAAATCCTATCAGCATTCCATTGGTGCGGTGTAAGGCTTAGGATTACAGTGCATTTTCTCGGGGTGGTCTAAGGGCGGGCCGGCGTGGGGGTGGAGGATCAGGGGTGGGGCGCGGGTGTCGGCATGTGGGGTAGGGCTAGGTGGTTCGACCCTCATGTCAAGACAGGTGTCATATGAAAATCGTAATAGGTAAGCATGTAAATATGGCAGTTATATGATCTGTAGAGGGTTGTACTAGTGTAAACACTATCATCATACGGGTTTCAGATGAAAACCTTAAAAAGTGAAGATGGTCGGTGTTATTGATTGTAGCTGCTATAACTTAGTCAAAGTTGTGGTCAGGGGTGGGTAGCGGCTATTAGTGGCCTGTAGAGGGTCACAGTGGCTTATTCACTGTCATCATACGGGTTACAAATGAAAACCTAGATAAAGCTATAAAATGCTAGATAAAGACTCTCGGTCGAATGTAAAGGGTGGGTGATTGGAAAAAAGGCTAGATAGGTGCTTCTGAGCATCTTTAAGGGATGATCGAGGGGAGGGGTGGCTAGATAAATACGTCCGATCCTTGATAAGACCCGGAGGGTAAGTCTCATATTAAGTCTAAAGACTGAACTTGTAGATGGGTGATATAACGGTGACCGCCTGCGTGACGCATCACGGGGCTATGTAGGCGAGGGTGAACGTACGTGAACGTGTTCAGACATGTCTTTGGGGAAAACCGGAGGATGACTCAAAGCATACTGATCGAGGTAAACCGGTTTGAACATATTTAGAATGTTTTCTATGCAGCATCAACCGCACAGTCTGTATAAAAACTACCATAAAGGCGGGGTAAAGGCACTATGTTTGCAACAAACCCTATCAAAAACAGCTCACCGAAAAGACCACAGGGGTAAGTAGCACTGTGTGTATGCTATATTGTCTCGTTACATGTCATCAAGCCGGTATAGTGCTGTCCCTAGTGTATATCTCAGAAGCTACATGAGGCAATTAACAAGAATACACCGCTAGGTTTAACCGCCCGGTATAGGAATACTAATACAAATATTAATGACGGTCGTTTATAAAATATCATCATAAAATACCATCATCGGCTTCACTTTTGCCGTCAAGTGACGCGGGGGAGAAATGGCGCTCCACTACTCGATGGGTGGCACTGAATAGTGTCATGCCGGGTGAATATCTGTATTCTCAGGCGTCCTCTGCTGTAATCCGTTAGGGTAGCTGCTGTGGTGCATTCCAATTGTGTACATATGAAACATGCTTTTTCATTAAAGTATGCTTTCTCTGTTCACTAAAAAGTAATATGCTTTTGATCATCTACAGATTCAAACCAAGACGACCAGTCCCGCATTGACACATGGATCACATCAATTCTGGAACGCACAAAGGTGTGTGTATATATCAGGTCTCCATTAAGTGTAGTGTCATATATATGTGTTTATGCCTATGTCCTCTAAATGCGTATGTACAGTGTGTGGAAACAGGTTTATTCAACACTCAGTATTGATCATTATCCCGATCACTCACCAAAGTGAAACAAAATGTGCTGAGAGAGGAGAATCTAGAGTCATGCTCTGTGGTCACTAATGTATTAAATGAATATATATATATATATATATATATATATATATATATATATATATATATATATATATATATATATATATATATATATCACTAATGTACACGATCTCAAAATACCCTGGCTCCTCAAAATGTGTCAAAGCTACATAACAGTCAATTATGGAGTGTCAAGTTCAGTATGTGTAATCTTTACTGTTCCTTGTTATATCATCTTTATCCTTTCTCCGGATTGAAAATTTGCAGAAACACATAAAAATCTCGAGACTATTGAGTTGCTTACAAGAAGTGAAATCTCGAGGCAATAGCTGATAAGAAGTGAAAGCTTGAAGTTATTGAGCTGTGTATAAGAAAGGAAGGCAACGAAAGGTCTACCACAAAATATTGGTATGTATGCTTTCATCATTTCTCACTAACTGCTGGTCATCACTAAATATTTTCACCCCTAAGTTGGGCACCACCAAAGGTAGTCAGCATTTCTCACTAACATAGTACAACTCTGCGTCATACAATAAAAAATAGCACAAAGAACAGAATTACGAACCAGGACGTTGCTAACCATCACCACAAAAATATAGTCACAGAGAAGACCTTCTGTAAGGATAAAAAGAAAATGAAATAATTTACTATGTGTGACATCATAAGCCTCAAATCCTCTTTCTTTTGATATTTCCTAACAATTTATATGGTATGAAATATTTTCTGTAGATAGGCTATCATTGTGGTGTTACATGTTTCTAAAATATCTGTAATGATTATTTTTTTTTAATGTTTTTTTTGGGGTCTTTATTCACAGCTGTTAACGTCCAGTATTTACAACAATTGTAAAAGAAGACCGACAGATTACACAATTTTATAGTGGTCACTATACCTTATCAATTGGAGCTACACGAGCTTATTTCGTTGAATATCAACCCATTATTTAATACCCGAAGCTACAAACGTGTTGGACAATATTACTGAGCTACTATCAAGCCATTAATTAACACCAGAAACTACTTATTGTCTTTTCACCACTACTCCCCCCCCCCATCATTATGGCCACTAGTCAGAAAAAATATATATCTCTGCCATATTTATGGTAAAGAATTCACTGAAAAAACCAATCTTACACGACACATTAACACCGTACACAAAACCACAGCTCACGCATGCCACATGTGTGGCAATCTATACAAAAGGAAAGATCTCCTACAACGACACATAAAAACTGATCACCAGACAGCATCTACAACAACACATGTGACCACTACACACTCAAACATGGACACTACAGCAGCAGACACTACAGCGCGTAAAAGGACAGTGCCAACAGACACACAGTCATGTAAAAAACAGAAACTTCACCAAGTGGAATCAGAGGAAGCCGACATAGTAGAGATAGATAAAGAAGTAGCGATAGATGAGGAAATTAAGACCGTAGACACCATCCACGACGAGGAAGTCCAGCAGAAATATAGAGACGCCTGGCCCTACCTTAGGACACATCAGAACATCCACAAATATGTATCGACCTACAATTTTTTTTCATCGACCAGACTCAACATAACCAATTGACTGGACCGAGACTTTAAAATCACTATTTATTAGTCAGGATTAAGGTAAATTATTCTCATCACATGATCTTACGTCATTAGAAGACACGAGAGCTTAGATTTTACCACTCATCGTCTAACAATGCATGTCAGCTCGATGGCCCCCACTTAGTTACAAACGAACAAGACTTTGACGACTTTATAGCTATAGTTCAGGACAGTGACATGTTTAATTACGCTCTATACTGCCACTAGTTTCTATATATACCACATCACTGAACACCAGATAGGTTGATTGCTGTCTATAATATGCTCTATTAAAATGGAAAGTGGTCATATGTGTGATATCCTTGTATGTGTGGTACAGTGAATTGTCTATATCATTGAAAATAAAAGACTCAATGTTGTGTGTCACTGTCTGTCACATTTTTCACAGATCATTAAAATGTTATTTGTATTGACAATAAAAAATAATGAATGTTGTTCACATGAAAATACTGATTGTTATGGAAAAAATAAAAGTTATGAAAACGAAAATGTCTTGTTTGTTGGATTTTTAAATGGTATGCTTGGGTTGGTTTCGTCTTTCTGGTTTTTTCTTGGTTTCCTCTTTCTAGTCTTTACTTGTTTTCATGTTGACTGCTGCGCGAGCTTGTTTTTCATGTTGAATGTGGCGCAAAGCTGTGGAAAAATTCACACACACACACACACACACACACACACACACGCACGCACGCACGCACACACACACACACACACGCACGCACGCAGGCACACACACACACACGCACGCACACACGCACGCACGCACACACACACACACACACACAATGGAACAGTGAGACAAGACCAAAGTCACACAAGAACAAAGACATTGGAACAGAGAGACACGTACAATATCACACAAGAATGTTCATCCAAACTTATAATTATCGTAGCAAAACTTATAAGTATGACACTTTGTTAACCAAAGGGAAAAATCTTAGCCAAATTACAATAATTAATAAAAAAAAAATTAATTAATATCTCAACCAAACGTATGAAAAGTAGGAACATTTGTTAAAAAAAAAGGTGAAAATGTTGACCAAATTTCAACCAAATTTATAAAATGTAGGAAACTTTGTTAACAAAATGTGAAAAGTTTGGTCAATTTTCAACCAAACTTATAAAAATGTAGGAAACTTTGTTAACCAAAGGCGCAAAATTTCAACCAAACTTATCAAAATTAGGAAAATATGTTAACCAAATGTGACAAAGGCTTGGCCAAATTTCAACCAAACTTATGAAAAGTAGGAACATTTGTTAACCAAATGTGAAAATATATCGTCCGAAAAGAGAAATATTTAACTAAACTTATAAATAGACCAGCCTAACTTATGAAAAGAAGGAAAATTGTCAGACAAATGCTGAAATAGTTAGGCCAAATACAGAAATATCTCAGCCAAACTGATGAAAAGAAGGAAACTTTATTAGCCAAAGGGGGAAAACCTAGGTCAAGTAGGAAAATCTATTAGCCAAATGTGAATTTTTTTTTAATCAAATGTAGAAATATCTCGCCCACACTTATGAAAACTAGGAAAATTTGTTAGCCAAATAGGAAAAAAATATTGGTCAAGAAGGAAAATTCGTTAGCCAAAGAGAGAAATACCTCGTCCAGACTTATAAACTTTTCATAAGTTTGGTTGAAATTTGGCCAAACCTTTGTCACATTTGGTTAACATATTTTCCTAATTTTGATAAGTTTGGTTGAAATTTTGCGACTTTGGTTAACAAAGTTTCCTACATATTTATAAGTTTGGTTAACAAAGTTTCCTACTTTTTATACATTTGGTTTAAATTTGGTCAACATTGTCACCTTTTTTAAAGCAAATTTTCCTACTTTTCATACGTTTGGTTGAGATATTTATTAATTTGGTTGTAATTTGGCTAAGATTTTTCACTTTGGTTAACAAAGTGTCATATTTTTTATAAATTTTGCTGAGATAATTATAAGTTTGGATGAACATTCTTGTGTGATATTGTACGTGTCTCTCTGTTCCAATATGTCTTTGTTCTTGTGTGACTTTGGTCTTGTCTCACTGTTCCATTGTGTGTGTGTGTGTAAATTTTTCCACAGCTTTGGGCCACATTCAACATGAAAAACAAGCTCTCGCAGCAGTCAACATGAAAAAAAGTAAAGACTAGAAAGACGAGAACAAGAAAAAACCAGAAAGACGAAACCAAGCCAAGCATACCACTGAAAAAATCAACAAACAAGAAATTTTCGTTTTCATAACTTTTGTTTTTTTCCATCACAATCAGTATTTTCATGTAAACAACATTCATTATTTTTTATTGTCAATACAAATAGCATTTTAATGATCGGTGAAAATGTGACAGACAGTGACACACAACACTGAGTCTTTTATTTTCAATGATATAGACAATTCACTGCAAATCAGTGAAACATCATAAATATTTCTTAATACTACTACAATTACTACTATTATTACTTATCCGTACAACGACGATTTTCGCTCGCCGGAAACTTGCAACGTAGGATTACATTTCGTCTGCTCCAGATCTCATTTGACCATCAATGACATGTACTAATAGTCATCCTTCCGCACTGATATTGCCGTATTATAAATATGTCTGTAACAATAATAACCCAAATATGTATGTATCTGAACAAATCAATATTGACATAGTTATAACATAGTTATTACCAATTGCTAACATCAATTACTATCAGCTGTTTTCCGATAGTCTGAAATGTCCTGACCGTCTGTTCAGAGTATCAGATTTGTCCAAACACACTTTATGAGTTGCTATATTGTGGATGATGTGTACAAGCTGCTCGACCATGTGAATTGTTGTATTGTATGTATATATTATTGACGTACTGTGATGTATGTGGTTGACTGATATGTTATATGTGTTTGACGTATTACGTGATTGTAACGAATTTTACTTCCTAAATCGTATATGTAACTAGCTGTACATGTATTATGTCGTTTAATTACAATATCATGGAAATTTATAGATAGAAGAATTTCGACAGATTTATAAGACAGAATTCAGTGTTCATAAATACAATGCTCATCTGTCGCTGTGTGTACTGCATGTGAATCTAATGGATGTATCTGTCTTGACTTGATTTAATCTATTTAATCTATGTTTCTTTAATGTGTAGAACTGGGCAGTGATTCTCATCTTCCTGTGTGAAATATGTTGTTACTGATTTATAGTTATCTATTTGACGTGTTTTTTCCTTCCGTTCTTCATCGGACAAATCTAAATATTTCCAATACCGATTCCAATTCCTGATTTTCACATCCCGTATTCTTTTGTCAACATGAGTTTCGGGAATTCTTTGTTGTTTCCATTCTGTTAGTAAAGTGTCTGAGTTGGTATAATGGGTTTGTGACATCTTTGGCGTAATTTCTTCATGCCAGTTCGATTTTGTATAGTCTACCATATATATTTGTCGTGGTTTGGCTGTCTTTTTCGACCGACGCTGTTGCCTGTTGTTCTTTCTGTATGACTCCTCATCATCTGAGCTCGACTCTTATTTTTTAGCTGCACATCCGTGTATGTGATCTACGTTACTCTTATCTAAGTATGGCGCAAAGAATTGTTTAATCATTGCTGTGCTGTCACTAAATGAAGGACTAATACGTCTAAAATTCTCAATACCAAATGTAACTTTCTCCAGTTCTGCTTGAGTTAGATTCGATCTTATCGGTAATGAATCCCAAGTAATTTCTGTCTGTGTTAACTCTTGTAAATTGTTATGGCATGTCTGTTGTGTATTGTCCTTACTACTAACTGTCAATTTAGTGTTTATTGATTGACTGGTTTGCTTTTGGTTTCCTGTGCAGTTTTCTTTTATTTCATACATGTTAGTTTATATTTCTGAATCATCGCTTGCGACAGGTATCTTTTTGTCTTCTGTCGGGAAAATTAATTCTGCGTAATTTCCTTCATGTATTTTCATGTTGTCTTTTCCCCATTGTTCTACCTCTTGGGCGGTACACTCTTTTACTCCAGGAATGTTTCCCACAATTAGTTCCGTCATTGGTTGTGGTAGTACTGCTGCTGTTACACGTCCTTGATAGTATGGGCAATTGATGTCTGTCCATGCCACATCAAATTGTTCTAGCGGTCCACCAAATGTTCTACATATCACTTTCTCATTGGTGTAATCCTCCTCTTTCACTAGTTTTCTGTCAAGTCCAATAATCGAGGTTCCAGTATCCCTCACCATTCTGATTGCTAATCCATTGACAATTGCATGTTCGACGTTGAGTCTTCCACCGTTTATATAAGCGGAGTTTGCTTCTTGTACATATGCTCTGTTCTGATTGTTCTCCGGTCGTGCATACTTGCCAGACGCGCTCTCGTATTGCTGTTCATCGTCGTCGCTACTTGAAATAAAATAGGCTAAACATGTATTTTTGATTATCTGTCGCAATCTACATGACTTGACCACGTGACCAAAACTATTGCTCGCGAAACATTTTAAGTTGTTTTTGTAGTCTGTATATTTATGGTTACGTTTCGTAGCTAGCTCTTTTATATAAGATTCATATTCCGGGTTGGAATCACACATTTCTGCTGTTCCGTGCATGCGTCGACAAAACCTACACAGGACTGTTATACCCTTATTTGTGTTAGACCATTGTTTGTTGTGTCTGTATTTGTCCTGGCGTTGAAATTTGTTATGAGAATTGTGACTAGAAACTCTGGCGGATGCTCCTATGATCAGTTCTGGCTGAGTGGTCTCTGCAAAAATGTCCTTATGGGCATTGAAAAATGATTCCCCCTTCGCCTCCAGTTCTGCCACTGAACCACATTTATGTTCTATAAGGAATGTTGACATTGTTTGTGGTACTGCGGAGATAAGTTTATCCCTGACCATCAGGTCTCTAATTTTGTCAAAATCCCAACCTGCCTCAGCTGATTTCAGCCACCTGTCAAACAGTAATGTCGTTTCAGAAACGAAATCTAGAAAAGTTTGATTTGATTTAGGTCCGAGTGTCTTTTATTCTGTACACAGACCTGCAGTGTCCAATGAGAAATGTGCCAATAGTCTTTGTTTCGTGTATTGGTAATCTGTGCGTCGTTGTTCAGGTATGAGTTCGATTACCTTTAACGGCTCCCCTGACAAGTGCCTATGAAGTAGTACTGCCCACTGGTCAGACGGTACGTCGTAATGAGTCAAGAGGACTTCACAATTAGTCAGCCATGCAGAAATCGAGTCCCCTTGGGAAAAATTTCTAATAATCCCTTGATATCTTTTGGCGGGATCCAGTGCTTTGCATGCCAACTTATTCTTAGATATTTCTGCATCTTTCTCCATCTCCAACATCTTTACCTTGATATTTCCCTCAATCTTCTTGTCTTTTAATATTTGCTCGGCCGCTAACTTGCCCCTCTCAAACTCAAGTGTTTTCTCCTGGAGAGCTAATTTTTGTTTTTCCAGTTCTATTTCGCTCTCCATCTTTTGTTTCTGTAATTCCATTTCTTTCTCTATTTTCTGTTTTTCTAATTCTATTTCTCTCTCCCTCTGTTTTTCTAGAGTCAACATTCTTTCTTTTTCTAGTTCCAATTCTTTTTGTTTCTGTTTTTCTAGAACAGCTATTCTTTCTTTTTCTAATTCTCTGGCTTCTTTAGCCTCCTTTACTGCTGCTTCCTGTGCAATTCTGGCTTCTTTAGCTGCTGCTTCTTGTGCTTCTCTGGCCTCCCTAGCTGCTGCTTCTTGTGCTTCTCTGGCCTCCCTAGCTGCTGCTCTCTCCTCTCTCTTCTGTGTATGAAAATCAGACACCTTGGCCTCAGCCCAGGTTATTAGTTCGGGCCCAGTTAAGCCGCACTTTTCTCCTAAAGCAATAAACTCACATAGTGTGGACATAATTAATGTACACTAACTATATCGGCTGTGCTATAAATTATAACAATATTATCATCAATATATCTAAATTAATGTAATATCTAGATCTATATGACGTTGATGATCTAGGTCTATATAATTTTGATGATTTTTACTCAAAGTTATTCACATTAATTTGATATAATCTATCGAATGTTATTCAAATCTATACGGCATGCGAAGAACAGCTGTACAGGAATAAATAAAAAACAACAACTCTATGAAAATTTATACAGTATATCTTGGGTTGGCAAAACGTGTGCCTTTCAACTTCTTCTCCACGGCCTCGTCCACCTGCTCGCTTTGGGCAACGGTCAGATGGTTCTTCCAATCTCCAACTTGACCTGTGGTAATTCAGGGAACTGGTATCAGTAAAAGGACATATATACCAGGTCTACTACTAATATTGTTGCTACCACTACTACAACCACAGCCATAACTACTACTGCATGCATGCAAGCATAAATTCTGACACACATACATACATACATTCATACACACACACATACACACGCACACACACACACACACACACACACACACACACACACACACATCCATCCATCCATACATCCCTACCTACCTACATGCATACACATGAATGGGAACACATAAATGGGAAAGACCTTTGACTTGTAAAAAGCATATATGGGAAACAATAAACAGCCATAAAGATTTATCAGGAAGTAGGTCAATATCGGCCTATTAAGAGACAGGGATGTGTAATGTCTACAGCTCATAAAACCTGTGCTTTTGTAAGGTGGCGGAGCGTGGATAATAAGCGGACACGATGAAAAACAATTAATGGCCGTGTAAGAGTGGGGAAAATGCACAGAATACCATGGACAGACAGAGACATCCATGACAATGTACTGCAAAAAACAATTGATTAATGAAATTAGACGTAAGCAGTCACGATTTTATGTGCATGTTATGAGACGAAATAAACTGGAGAACTTTGTGACAACAAGTGGAATAGACAGGAGTCTCGGCAATCCAAAAGCCCGCACAGGTACACTGTGCATAATGCCGCCTCCAGAATGCCAACACAAAATTCATCCACGACAGCCACAGTTCATCACCGATGGACTCAGCAGTCACCAGAAAGACCTCATGGACCCGGGTTTTCTTACATGGCTCGGTCTTTTACCGCAGGGCTACCCACCTAAAGTGTCGCATAAAGCACGAACTCCGCAGCTTCAGCGCCGACTCCCGGGAGTCTTCTGAAAAGTGCACTCGTGAACCGAAAAGGCAAATCAGTCTATTCAGCAACAGTCGGTAGACATTGTTCCGAACATGCAGGTCACTGTACAGGACAGATGTAAAAGCATTCCCCGCGTATTTCACAGCTCACAGTGTCGCCCACGTAAACACTCAGTAGCAGGGCGACGGAACCATGTACTACCAGTCCAACATGAGGAAAATGCGATTGCAAACCGTAGCTGCAAGCATAAACACGCCACAGGCCTTAACGGTTCAATGCCTAACGCCATGTTGGCGATGATATGCTGCTGACAAGATGTGATCAGTGAGCAATGAAATGCTGCTCAGTGAGAAATGAAATGCTGACAAGATATGCTCAGTGAGCGATGAAATGCTGACAAGATATGCTCAATGAGCGATGAAATGCTGACAAGATATTCTCGGTGAGCGATGAAATGCTGACAAGATATGCTCAGTAAGAGATGAAATGTTTGACAAGATATGCTCAGTGAGCAATGAAATATTTGACAAGATATGCCCAGTGAGCGATGAAATGCTGACAAGCAAGATATGCTCAGTAAGAGATGAAATGTTTGACAAGATATGCTCAGTGAGGGATGAAATGTGTGACAAGATATGCTCACTGAGGGATGGAATGCTGACAAGATATGCTCAGTGAGAGATGACATGCTGACAAGATATGCTCAGTGAGAGATGAAATGTTTGACAAGATATGCTCAGTGAGGGATGAAATGCTGACAAGATATGCTCAGTGAGAGATGAAATGCTGACAAGATATGCTCAGTAAGAGATGAAATGCTGACAAGATATGCTCAGTGAGCGATGAAATGCTGACAAGATATGCTCAGTGAGGGATGAAATGCTGACAAGATATGCTCAGTGAGGGATGAAATGTGTGACAAGATATGCTCACTGAGGGATGGAATGCTGACAAGATATGCTCAGTGAGCGATGAAATGCTGACAAGATATGCTCAGTGAGAGATGAAATGCTGACAAGATATGCTCAGTAAGAGATGAAATGCTGACAAGATATGCTCAGTGAGCGATGAAATGCTGACAAGATATGCTCAGTGAGGGATGAAATGCTGACAAGATATGCTCAGTGAGTACATGTAAATTAATGACCATAGCTTCTATCAGCAGACCATTGTGTGTGTTTAAAAACACTCAAAACTCATTGTCATTGTCCCTATTAATCACGTAACTGGTTTCCAAAATGTGCTGTCCAATCGATCACGTAGGAGGTTTGAGGTGTGTCGGTTTGACCCGGTTCCCGGTCTTATTATTATTATTATTATTATTATTATTATTATTATTATTATATCATTCCAATTGGGTATATGTTCTACCATCCTGTTCTTCAATTGCCTCTCTGTTCTGCCGCTGTAACACCTGAATATATATTGATAAAAATATTTGGATTTGGCGTAGGTGTGGTTTTGTATCTAATAACTGGAGTTGCAGCATAGAATGTTCGGTTGACTGCAGTAATGAGTCGGTCCTGTTAATTCAATTGAGTATGTGTTCTACCATCCTTTTATTCATTGCCTCTCTGTTCTGCTGATGTAGGTAGACTGGCATCTGCGTGCAAACTGACACATACAATTGGATTTGGCGTAGGTGTGGTTCCGTATCTAAAAACCTTAGGGATACATTTCTACGAGGGTAAGTTAATAAGTAAGCCAAAATGGCTGTAGAAAAATAACTAACTATGATAACAACTTGAAACCAGTTTAATTTTATACGTACATTAACCCTTTATTTCTCAACATAATTTCCACCAACATTGATGCACTTATCCCATCGTTTTATCAGTCATCCCAAACCGGCTGCATAGTACTGCGTGCCCTGTTTTCTAAACCAAGTTTTCACTTCATATTCAACTTCGGCGTCATTCGCGAAATGTGTCCCGCCAAGGTTGATTTTCAGTGGACTTAGCCGCTAGCGATTTCCCGTAAAGCAGTGTAAGGTTGGATAGAAAAGTTACGCGGGCGAGATCAATAAGTAAGTCACACAGTTCTGTGGGATGGCAAGTAAATGAAAATGGCGCATGGAGATTTATGCAGCCGAAGACAATGTATCAAATATGTTAACTTTTGCGCTGAAATGACCTTTTATCTCCTCACTCTTCAGTGCACAGAGATCACATTTTGTGTTTCTTGGTGTATAAATGATTGTCTATAATTGTATATGTACATGCCTTATAACTAATCCATGGTCGCTGTAGCAGACTGAATTTTGGTAGTGTTTGTGCTCCTCTTAAGGCCTTTTAAAATCTATTTTAAATTTTTATATACCCCGAATCTACCCCGAGTCTACCCCGAATCACAGTGCGGCTTCCGTCAGAACCGGTCTACCATTGATATGATATTCTCATTGCGACAGATGCAAGAAAAATGCCGGGAACAAAATCAGCCACTGTTTATTGCCTTCATCGACCTCACAAAGGCATTCGATTTGGTCAGTCGTGAGGGTCTGTTCAAAGCACTAAAGAAGATTGGCTGCCCATCAACTCTTCTGTCCATTGTGGAATCGTTCCACACAGGCATGAAGGGTATAATCAAGTTTGATGGCTCAACTTCAGAAGAGTTTGAGATCAAGAGTGGAGTTAAGCAAGGTTGTGTACTATCCCCCACCCTCTTTGGGATATACTTTTCACTTCTACTGAAATATGCCTTTCGTGATCAGGATGACGGTATATACATTCACTCACGCTCAGATGGTGGTCTCTATAATGCTTAGAGTTTAAAGGCCAAGACCAAAATTAGCAGGGTACTAATCAGAGAGTTGCTTTTTGCGGATGATGCTGCGATTACGACCCACTCTGAGGAAGAATTACAATGTCTACTATCTGCATTCTCCAATGCTTGTTCTGAATTTGGTTTAACAATTAACAAAAAGAAGACACAGATTATGTCACAAGGTGCACATGGTGTACCATCAATCTTTATTGACGACGCCGAACTGGAGATAGTAGACCATTTTGTATATCTAGGATCAGAGGTAAATAGCAAATTATCCCTCGATCAGGAAATCAACATCAGGATTGGCAAGGCAGCAACAACAATGAACATGTTAGCAAAATGAGTCTGGGAGAACAGGAAGCTTACTGCCAAAACAAAAGTCCTCGTCTACCAAGCCTGTGTCCTTAATACTCTTCTTTATGGCAGTGAAACCTGGACAACTTACGCCAAGAGAAATGTTTAAACAGCTTTCATATGCGGCGTCTGCGAAGAATACTTGGTATTAAGCGGCAAGACAAAATCACAAATACTGAAGTATTGGAAAGATCAGGTTGTGTGACGGTGTATTCCATGCTCAGTCTTCGTAGACTTAGATGGATAGGACACGTTAGGAGGATGGATGATGGTAGAATACCAAAGGACATCTTTTTTGGTGAATTACAGACGGGTAGGAGATCTCAGGGTCGGTGTCAGAGTCCACAGTACGGCAGTGATGCAGTGACATCGTTACGCCGCCAGGTGACTCAGTCCCTAGCAGGGATGAAGGAACTTCGTTACGCCGCCAGGCGAATGGTAGTCACCTGCCTGCGAAGTTGCCGGCTGGCGAGACGGCCAGCGGTCACACCAAGGACGCACGCATGTCTCGTGAAGCCACCTCAGGTGAGGAGGCGAGTTCCAAACCATAGGCAGACAGCTCTGGGACGTGGACTGAACAGGACGCATGTTGCGAGAAAGGTTTCTGTGGCCGAATGTCGAGTGCCTGGACATCTTGAGAGTCAGACTGTGTGCTGTATGGTGGATGTAAGTGTATTGAAGTATCCAGTATATATTGTTGTGATCATCGTACTGTATATGATCTGTAATTAAATCCGTTGAACGTTGTGTCGTTGAGTCTTGAGTCAAATCATGTTGTACTTGTACTGTCCCACATGTGTTAGGTAGCGAGCCAGGTGTAAGACCCTGACATGTGTGGACGTGGGGGATGTCGTCCAGCTTTGAAATGAACGTATTTATGTGATAAATGCTTAGAACTAGAGGTTGTGAACTTAGAATTTTTGTTAAAATTGCTTGTACATGTAAAAGTGATCATGGAAGGCTCATTTTGAATTATTGCTACATTGTTTAAACATGGAGACTAGTTGTAAACGTACAGTGCATTCATATTGTTTGATCGTGTAAACGTGTAAAACATTCGTGATTGTCAAATTTTTGTCACCGTTTTGACCTTGTCGACATTGTGATCTTGTCGCCATTGTGACCTTGTCGCCATCTTGTAAACTTGATGTCTATGTCCTTACTGAATGTCATCTTGATGTAAGTGATGTGTCATCAATGTTAGAGCGTGTTGAGATACATTTAGATTGTCTGTGTGGATTGAGTTTGTGGAAAGCAGAGAGTTTTGAAAAAAAGTGACTTGTGGTGGAAAAAAAAATTGTTGACAGACAAACTTACGACATACAATTACACGCAACGCCATACAAACCTACTCAATACTTAGTGACAAGCAGGCACACACCAACAAATAGACGCTAATTTATTTCCTCCAAAACAAAGCAGGTTTTTTCCGTACCATCCGAAACCGTGCGCGTAGAGGTCATTTGTGATTCGAAGTGACGACCCTACAGTTTCCTAGCCCGATTTCCAACCATTCTTCACCGCATCCAGGGCACTTGAGTATATTTTTCTTTCCATTTACTTTAAGGATGCAATTTTAGGCACAGATTACATAAAGGAAAATTGTAAATTGTTTATTGTACTAACCACTTATAACTAGTATTACATTGACATTTTTCATCATGTCTTCATTATTTGATTTCATTGATATGGGGTTAAAGTTGAAGTTAACAGGTGATGAGTTAACAAAATGGAGTGAGAACAAATACGCTGAATACCTACTAGTACAGGAGAAAGCTAATGAACGCGATGAAAGAGCAGCTGAAAGGGCTGCCAAGCAAGTAGAGGCAGGTACAGCCTTAAAGCAAGCCGAATTAGAACTGGCTGCAAAGACAAAGCAAGCCGAATTAGAACTGGCTGCAAAGACAAAGCAAGCCGAATTAGAACTGGCTGCAAGGACAAAGCAAGCTGAGATAGATAGTGAACTCAAGAAAGCAGAAATAGCAGCTCAGAGTAAGAGAGAAGAACTGGAGTTGCAATTAAAAATAAAAAAACTCGATACTGAGACTGCTATCAATAAAGAGTATAAGAAATCTGAGAGACTGGAGAAAGAAAACCAGTACAAGAAATATCAGGGTATTGTACGTAATTATACCTCGGGTGACTGCATTGCAGCCTTTACCCAAAATTTTGAAACTTTAATGGAACATTACCAAGTTCCACTGTCTGAATGGAATATTGTGTATATGAGGAGTTTATCAGGGGAACCTCTTAAAGTCATTGAGACTATTCCCAAAGACCTCAGAAAAGACTACCATTATCTTAAATCAAAGATAATGGCACATTTTATGTTAGATGAAGCAGGTTACAGAGAACAGTTCAGCAAGTTGAGCCCAAAACCGACTCAAACGTTCTCTGACTACCTCTGCTTAGTCCGAGATATATTCACCAAATGGACTTCAGCAGCCAAAATTGACAGAAATTATGATAGATTAGAAGATCTAATCATCAGAGACAAAATCATTTCATCCATTCCACCAAAATTTTCCAAATTTTTGCAGGTGAATGAATGCACTAGTATAGATGAGATTGATAGACGAGGTACGGCGTATTACACCGCCAACAAACACTGTTTTGTGACTGAATCTACGGACATTGATTTTGTAGCTGCGGCTAATTTTGACAAACCCTATAGTAGGCAGAAACCTCATAGGCCTACCTCTGAGAAATTTAAGCACTGTATTCATTGTAAAGCTTCACATCAGCAGAATGAAATGTGCGATAAAAACCCAAAATATGATATTTATCTACGAGATATGATAAACAGACGAGAGCGTGAGCGTAGATCTTTCAGGTCTGTGCGTAAATGTTATCTTTGTAAAGCGCATGGACACCATCGCAAGGATTGTAAAGGTAGACAAATGATCAACGAGGCAAATGCCGCCTTGTCAAACAGTTCAGAGTCAGAAGAAGAAGAATCAGAGAAACATCCTGTGAACTCAGCACAGACTTTTGACATGTATAACACTTTATGTACTGTTTGTAACACCTTCTATGAAGATGGTATTTTAACGTGTGGTCACGCCATCCCTATTGCCAATGAAGAAGCTAATTTGGTAGTAGATTCAAAAGGCAAGATAATCGTCCATCACGGATATGTGAACGGCAAGTCTGCTACAGTTCTTCGAGATACCGGCAGTTCACTTATTGGCCTTAACTCTTTCGCTACCGTGACCCCATCTATCGGCACGATGTCTTTCCCGAGATGGCAGTCCGCCGTTTTAGTGCCACAAAATGATCAGTGGTTTATTTCACATATTTCTGCTCCGTTTCGGAATTTTAAGTTACAGTAAACTAAAAAGTCGTACAGCCGAAAGATCTCTACGCCATTTTGGTGCGGTCATTCGTTTTATAATGTTGGATTCTTGTGAATTTTCAGTTTTAAGGTAGTGTTAATTTGTTTTTTCACAATGGAAACGCCCACCAGTTTGCGTCCACGTAGTATGACTTGAGATCAAGCTAGATTATTGTTTATAACTGTTTTAAACAATAGTGATTCCCTTATCAGTGAATATTTAGAAAGAATTTTTAGTTGTGTCTAAAGTTTTAGCACGTGGTGATAAAGAAAAACCAGTGAATGTTCGTCAACAGCTGAGTGTTTGACAACGAAGCACGAATGGCTGAAGTTTACGTCTGTCATTATTGCTATGGGACTTGATCCAAGACCATGTATCAAAGACTACTGGTGTACAAGTGCACATTTATATACTCCTTGGTATGCCACTGCCACTACGTTTCCCAGTAATCAATTAGAAAATTATAATATATTTATCACACCATGTTTCATGTATGTCAACCTGAGGGTACCCACAAAAAAAAAAAAAAAAAAAAAAAAAAAAAAATTGATCCTCTTGTTGACATGATTCTGAAGAATATCCAGGAAGCATTTTACCCATTTGAAAATGTGTCCATTGATGAAATGATTATTTGGTGGAAGGGCTAAATAAAGCTACAAAACAAACATGCATTGTTGTCTCTACAAAGTCTGTAGTTAGAACTGTTGAGAGTGGATTGCGAAAACCGCAAAGCAAGCCGAAGATGGTCTCCATGAAAATAACACGGCGATGAATGGCTGCGACAGAATGGACCAAATGGTTGGATATTATAATATCCATGATAGGAAAACCATTAAGTGGTGGAAGAAGATCTACTACTAGATCTTTGAAATTGCACAGATCAATGCTCACATCCTACATTCCATATGGCAAACAGAGAAAGGAGGATAAAAATTGTTATAGAAGGATTTCAAGTAAAGGAAAGTGCTCATCGCAAAGTAGCTCAGAGTATTCCTGAAAGTTTGACACTCTGCCTGCCGAAGAATTTCAGTCTGTTGCAGGAAATTATGCCGAAAGATTTACATGAGCCAAGCATTTAATTTAATGAATTATAATAGAAATAATATAATATAAATAATAGAATTTGTCGGTGTCAATAAAGACTGTGTTTTTTGTAGCACTCGAACTAAACGACACATATCATCTTTTGTTTGCTCCGGCTGCACTAATAGACCAGACTTGTGCGCCAAAGTTTGCTTTGCAGCCTATCACAAATAGACTGCCACATATAGTAAATAAAAACAAACAGACATGACAATTAAATGTAAATCTGCCAAGTGTTCTCCTAACTTTTGTCTGAAAAAAGAAAAATACATGATTCAGAATCTGCGGCAAAACTTCTTTTCGGATGATTGATTCGGAGCAATTGTATTTATAGTTTAGAAAAGTGTTGTTTGTGCAGTAAATTCAACAGGATTAGCAGTGATCAGGATATTGGATAACAACGCCCCCTTGGTAAGTACAATGTATACATTATTTTTACCTACTTTTGTCCACATATTTTACAAATTATATTATTATTTTTATTTTATTTACAACCTAAAGCAGAAATTCTCCTACCAACATATTCCTTGTGCAATCCCCTTTATTTTGATATATAATACAACATTTCTGCTACAATTCTAACCATTTTCATAACATTATTGCGACATACACCAACTTCCAGATTGCGGCCATTAGTTTTTTTCATTTTTGTGACAAAGACATGGTTCAGAATATGCACCAAAACTTCCTTTTTGTTGATTTAAATGAGCAATACTGTTTATATTCTTGAAGACAAGTGGTGTTTGTTTGATTATTCAGTAAATTAAACATTATTAGCAGTATAGGAGTGTAGAAAACACATTCTAAGTGCAATGTTTACATTATTTTTACCTACTTTTGTCCAATTATTTTACAAATTATATTATTATTTTTATTTTATTTACAACCTAAAGCAGAAATTCTCCTACCAACATATTCCTTGTGCAATCCCCTTTATTTTGATATATAATACAACATTTCTTCTACAATTTTAACCATTTTCATAACTTTACTGTGAGAGACCCCACCTTCCAGATTTCAGCCATTATTTTTTGTCATTTTTTGTTAAAAAGACATGGTTCAGAATATGAACCAAAACTTCTTTTTGGGTTACTTTAATGAGCAATACTGTTTATATTCTTGAAGACAATTGGTGTTTGTTTGATTATTCAGTAAATTAAACATGATTAGCAGTATAGGAGTGTAGAAAACACCTTATAAGTGCAGTTTTTAAAATAATTTTTACCTCTTTAATTTCAGTTGTTATTATTAAACCTCTCATTATTGTCATAATATTTGTAACCTATCAATTAATTATTAACCCTGTCATGTTCCTTGTGCAATCCTCTTTAATTTGATATGTAATACAATAGATCTGCTACCATCTTAACCATTTTAAAAGCATTATTGTAACACACCCCTAGTTCCAATTTTCTGCCATAAATTTCTGTTTGGTCACAGCCCAGTTTTTGTTTGGTAGTGAAAGAGTTAAGAGAACGTTCATAATGCCTACAGACTATACAGGCAGTCACGTAACATGCAGAACATTCTCAGGCAATATTGAGAGATACCCATTAGCATGGGCATATATTCAAACACCTTTCCTCACTGAGAAAGTAAAGTGCGCTGCGTTAACAAACCCAGTGTGTGATGTAATAATTGGAAATTTGCCAGAGGTGAATGATAAACCTCATGACATAACATCTGTGTGTATTGATGATAACATAACATCACCATCCAATGTCATCATTGATAATGTCACACCACCTATTGAATGTATGGTAGCTAATGTAGCACTAAGTTCTCATCATATCATTGACAACATTGTTTCATCACCATCTGACATCATTGATTGTGGGAACGCAGTAACCAGATCTACTGCTAGAGTGCAAGATGAAAGTAATCAAACTGAGGCTATTCAGTCACTTAGCCCAGTATCACTACCTACTAACACCATGAAGGAAACTTTTGTAACAGCTCAAAAGGCTGACCCTTCATTGGTAAAATATTTTAATCTGATCGGCCAAAAGCCAAAGGTAACCAAGAATGCAAAATGGCATTTTGCTTTGAAAAATGATATCCTCACCAGGTATTATACCAGAGGTGACAACACCACAGAGCAAACTGTTTTGCCAACTAGTTATCGTAAGCAAGCCTTACATCTTGCCTACGATATACCTCTTGCAGGGCATATGGCATACGTTAAGACCAGATCTAGATTATTAACACAGTTTCATTGGCCCAAATTTTGCAATGACATTAAAGAATATTGCAGAAGTTGTGACACCTGCCAGAAACTGATAAAAAAAGGTAAACACCCACAGGCAAAGTTGCAAGTCACTGACTTAGCCAGTCGACCTTTTGAAAAACTATCTGTTGACATAGTATGCCCTCTCAATCATACAACAACTAAAGGGAATAAATATATTCTAACTGTTGTTGATCAATGTAGTCGCTGGCCGGAAGCTATTCCGCTAAAGAACATAACTGCCAATGATATAATGGAAGTATTCTTCCATATTTTTTCTCGGATAGGATTTCCAGACACTATCCAATCTGATAGGGGTACTCAGTTTATCGCCGCATCTACCCAAGCTTTCACCAGAATGTTGGGAGTGAAGCAATGTTTCAATTCACCATACCATCCTCAATCAAGTGGAATCGTGGAAAAGTTTAACGGCGATCTGAAGCGCATGCTTGCAAAAGTCACGCAAGAACACCCTAATAATTGGGATGTATATCTACCAGCTATTCTTTTTGCTTATCGCGAGGTACCACATTCTAGTACCGGTTTCTCTCCTTTTGAACTTATTTATGGTGCCAAACCACGTGGCCCATTGACTATTTATCACCAAATGTTAACTGAATCTACTCCAGTACTTAAACCAATATCATCATACGTATATGTTACATCATTGCGTGAAAGAATCATCAAATCATGTACGATTGCAAAGAATGCACTAAAATTATCTGGTGCTACTTATAGACAGTATGCTGACAAAGGAAACAGAACAATAACTTTGACACCTGGACAGGACGTTCTTCTTCTGTTACCTAGTGACCGACACTTATTGACTGATTCTTGGCAGGGACCTTTTAAAGTGACAAGACAGATTTCACCTGTAGACTATGAGATCCTAATAAAAGACACACACAAAATATTTCACATAAATATGCTAAGACCATACCATAACAGAGACAACGAACAAGACGATACGACAGCTTGTACAGTGATAATAAATCACGAAGATGACGAGGTTAGTGACGAAATTCCAACACCTACATTAGACACGACAGACTGCTTGAAGGATATCAAGATCAATCCAAAGCTAACTCAAGCAGAAACAGATAGTTTAAAACACCTAATACAACAGTACAACACCATTTTCTCCAACAACCCAGGACAAACAAAATTAGTACAGCATCACATCACACTCACATCAAACACACCCATACGATGCAGACCATACACCATCCCATTACATTACAAAGAACATTTACATCAGGAGATCATCAACCTAGAAAAGAATAACACCATAAGACGATCCCAATCAGACTTCTCATCTCCCATGGTCATTGTACGCAAAAAGGACAATACAATAAGACTGTGTATCGACTATCGAAAGCTAAATAAAATAACTGTTCTAGATTTGTAGCCAATGGCAAACGCTGACGATCTTCTGACAGAACTGACAGACTCTAGGTTCTTCACGAAGATAGATATGACTAAAGGATATTATCAGATAGAAGTAGACGAACAGAGCAGACATCTGACAGCTTTTGCCACACCTTGGGGTCTGTACGAATGGTGCAAACTTCCATTTGGGCTAGTCAACGCCCCAGCCACATTCGTACGTATGACACGACTTCTTCTAGTAGACATTCCTAACATAATCTGCTATATCGACGACATCTGTGTTCACACAGAGACAATGACAGAGCACATAAAGACATTAGAACTGACATTGGAACGCATCAGACAGCACGGACTGACAGTAAAGCCTTCAAAAGTAGACATGGCCTACCCTGAAATATCCTTTTTGGGATACAAAATATCCAATGGTTTTGTCACGACAGACGATAACATTGTGTCCAAGATTCTAAAACTATCACTTCCGACTACAAAGAAACAAGTCAGAAGTTTGTTAGGACTAATAAATTATTACCGCCAGTTTATTCCGGATTTTTCCGAACTAACCGAAGTATTCACTAACTTACTAACTAAAGATAAGCCGGAGAAAATTGTAAGCAATGAATGCCTAAAATTAGCATTCTCTAAAGTATTAACTTGTTTTTCTGATGATAGCTTACACAATCCCATCCTGAAATTGCCCAATCTCCATTTACCTTTCAGATTAAGAACAGATGCGAGCTCCGTCGCGATTGGAGCAGTCTTGCTCCAAGAGCACAACAACATCCTCCATCCTGTGTATTCCAGAAAGCTGAAACCGAGAGAACGGGCGTGGTCAATACCTCAGTTGGAAGCCCTAGATTTAGTGGTTGGTATTACAAAATTGTCTAGATTTCTTCTAGGACGCCATTTTATCGTGGAATCTGACAGCAGTCCGTTGCGATTCATAAATTCTGGGGTACCATCAAACCATATGATAGCCCGTTGGTCTTTGAAACTCCAAGACTACAGCTTCGAGGTCCGACATATTCCAGGCCGAACCAATACGATCGCCGATTTGTTGTCCCGTTGTCCGACCGACCCATTGAGCAACAAAGTCTGAGTGCAGTGTAAAATACTCAGATCAACACAGCCATCTATCAGTGAATAAGTTGTGCATTCACAAAAGCTGTGTAATGTCTACATTGTGATGGGGGTTACTCCCACAGTAAATAATGTTCTTATTTTATTACTAAATGTAGTGATTGTCGTGTATAATTGTGTAGTGTGCGGTAGAAAGCGAATTTTAATTGTACATATTCTGTAACAAGAACATTGCCACATTCGCTCAAGACTTACCGTAAGCGAACTATCCATTGGGACAGTGGCATATCCGTGTGGAATCTTCCAGAGATATTTTAACATCCATGTGTGAAAGTGTGACATGAACAGTTGACAGCTACACCATTGCAGTTTAATCTAAATCCAGAAGGTTTATAAGAAAACATCCAACACATGAACTGTAACAACAGTATACCGTCCGTATCTACATCAAACCGGAACAGGTGTGTTCTACAAGTTGTAACATCGATTACTTAGTGTTCGTGTGTACTTCCGGATTATGTTGTAATTTAGAGTAAAACTAGCAGACGACACATGAAAGTTTAAAAAGCTATGACGATTCTAAAATCTTTAGGAATCAATAAAATTGAATACACGAATTGTGTGTTTATATATTTATGTAGTGTAATCTTAGAATCATATCTTGATTAGTGTATTCATACTAGCGACTTTTTCTCGTTAGGATGAAGAAACGTCAAGCGATGACACTAAGAAATAAAATAATTATTGTAAATTATTATATGCCATAAATGTTTGAAATTATTCCCCTTTTTTTTAGTTGCTATTACATCCTTACACAAAGGGCCATAATTTGAAATGTATAATGTAATGTGTTATATAAAAATAGCCATGTGTTTGCCAGATTTTGAACTCACCAGGTAGGCATTTACTGGGCATGGCAAAGGGTTGCAGACATTGCAGACCAACACAAGAGTCCTGGCCAAATGAGGTCGGGGTTTGAGTGTTTTATGTGACTTATGTAAAAGCCACATTTCGGTCTAGCTAGATGGTTTTTGTCTCAAGAACCATATTATTATTTTTTTTTCAAATGCTGCGAGGTAGATGCGTGAAGCTGGAACTACCGATCTGACTGGGCCATTAATGCAATTAAGGTAATCAGCCACCGAGATGATGAAACCTGACAGGTGTTAAAAGTTGAACACCACATGTCGTTGAATATAACTTCTATTGATTATATGTTTTCTATGGCAGATGTGTATTTTCTATGTATTATGATACCAATGTATATAAGCAACATAAGGGTTGACTCTGACAAGGGTTAAGGTACTAACCCAGTATGTATATATATTAGACATGAAAGATGACGTCTTTCATGGAGTTGCCGGGGGAGCGTGTCAGAGTCCACAGTACGGCAGTGATGCAGTGACATCGTTACGCCGCCAGGTGACTCAGTCCCTAGCAGGGATGAAGGAACTTCGTTACGCCGCCAGGCGAATGGTAGTCACCTGCCTGCGAAGTTGCCGGCTGGCGAGACGGCCAGCGGTCACACCAAGGACGCACGCATGTCTCGTGAAGCCACCTCAGGTGAGGAGGCGAGTTCCAAACCATAGGCAGACAGCTCTGGGACGTGGACTGAACAGGACGCATGTTGCGAGAAAGGTTTCTGTGGCCGAATGTCGAGTGCCTGGACATCTTGAGAGTCAGACTGTGTGCTGTATGGTGGATGTAAGTGTATTGAAGTATCCAGTATATATTGTTGTGATCATCGTACTGTATATGATCTGTAATTAAATCCGTTGAACGTTGTGTCGTTGAGTCTTGAGTCAAATCACGTTGTACTTGTACTGTCCCACATGTGTTAGGTAGCGAGCCAGGTGTAAGACCCTGACAGTCGGCCTCTACTACGATACAAAGATGTGTGTAAGCGGGACATGATTGATACAGACATTGATAATGCACATTGGGAGCACGTCGCCGCTGATCGTGTTGAATGGAGGGCAACTATCAGAAATGGAATAAAGACAAAGGAGAAAATGATTGCAGATAAAGCACACACAGAGCGTGAGAGACGTAAGATGGTGCAAAATGGTGGAAATGTATATATAAACGTAACATTACCTAAATAATAAATTTGGGATCGACTGCAACGTCCTGCAATTAACACATTTAGTTTTGGTTTGTTTTTACCTTTTCTCAAGAATATCTTAGAATAGTTGTCTCCCTTTTCATAGACTTCCTTCATGGAGTCGAAACCTGCCGCGTCAGCAATCTCTCTCACCTGGTCGTCTGTGAGTTGGGAATCAATAAATGCCGCCATTCTTCGTATCTCCCTGGGAAGATCCTGCAGAAAAAACAAACAATAACAGTGGACAGTATTCGAATCGTCCTTGGAAGAACCTGTAAAAAGACATAAATTAACGACTACGTTTGTTGTATCTTTATTGTAATATTCGTCGCGTTAATCGCTATGTTTTGTGTATTTGTCTGAGAATGAAGGCTAGTCGCCGCAACGTCCATTGGTTTTCGTAATATTTGTTTTGTAAACATGCATTACTTTGTGTTATTTTATATTGTTTATATTTCCACAGCTTCACCGCAGCTGCACACATTTTATTCCTACTGTATTGGGATGTACTGTAGAAATCAATTATTCACATTATTTGTATTTTCTTGAGAATGGCGGAGGAAATGTGGTTTCTGGGGACAATGCAAAGAATACTACGGACAGACAGAAAAACCAATGACCACGTCCTATGAGAAACAAATGACAACATTAAATGATTAGAGAAATTAGATGTAGATAGTCACAATGTTTTTGGTTACGTTATGAGAAAAAATAAATTGGAGAACTTGGTGACAACTGGCAAGATTCAGGGGAAAAGAACAAGGGAAAGGCAGAGAAGTATATACCTGGATGGCTTGGCCACGTGGTATGGTCGAGTCAAGAACACAAAGCAGTCCCACGACTCTGGTGATCTTAGTAGTAGTATTAATAATAACTGTAATATCTGTAGTAATAGTAGTAGTTAAAATTAGGTGCATATACAGGACGTGGCAGTCAACCCCATTATTTTAATGCCGTTTGTGATTTCTTTGCAAGTTTACGTTCAGTAGTTTACCATTGCTTTCTGAACGACCGGCACCCATACCATTTCGTAAAAAAATAAACGCAAGGCGGTCTGCTGCCAAATCGCCCGCAGTTGTGTTTCGAAAGCGGGTATGCGGGAATATGGACTACGTCCGTAACGCTTTCACCAGGGAGCAGGCAAAAGTAGTAGTAGTAGTAGTAGTAGTAGTAGTAGTAGTAGTACTAGTAGTAGTAGTAGTAATAGTAGTAGTAATAGTAGTAGTAGTTGTAGTAGTTTAATAGTTGTAGTAGTAGTAGTAGCAGCAGCAGTTGTAGTAGTAGTAGTAGTAGTAGTAGTAGTAGTAGTAGTAGTAGTAGTAGTAGTAGTAGTAGTAGTAGTAGTAGTAGTAGTAGTAGTAATAGTAGTAGTAGTAGTAGCAGCAGTAGACACGTTTATACATGGAAAGTGATTGTATTTGATGACACTCAAACAACAATAAAACAAACGAGACAATGCTCAAACCTCCTTCATGTCCTCATACGACACAATTAAAATCGGCTGGTCAGGGTTGTTCGTGATGTCCTCATCCCACTGCTTGTAGTAATCAAAGTAGGAGTCGTTGTCAACTGAAATAATTGTGTGCCTTTAATAAAGTATCGACTGGTCTGTGAAAAGATCATATTACGCAATAGCCTGGGAAAGTTAGCCCGGTCAACAAATGTCGCAGAACTCGGATGTGTCGGCCTAACAGCGCAAGAACGCAGCTGTGCTGAAAACAGGCACAGCGCAATCACGTCTTAAAAAAAAAATTTCTCCGGATGAACGCAGAAGAAGAAGAAGACATTACGCAATGAATCTGTAAAACATCTGAGTATAATCCCGGATACTGCTGCGGGACAAGATGTTTAAGATACAAAGACAACTGATCACAAACACCAGGAAGAGGCAGACATAATTTTGTGGTCACCTTATTTGAAGAGAAAAGCCGGGACACGTGACAAGTGTAATTAGAGCAAGATGGGAGTCTCCGTGGCGAAGTCGTCAAGCCGTATGACTCGTGCTCCGAAGGTTGTGGGTTCGATTCCGGGTTATGTCTTTCGGTTCACGGGTGCATTTTTCTCGGAGACTCCTGGTAGTCGTCGTTGGAGTTGCGTAGTTAGCGCTTTGCCCGGCGCTTTCGGCAGGCTGCCCCGGGTAAAGAGGCCGAGCCATATGGAATAAAACCCGGTGCATTGAAGTTGATCCTCTCGATCTCTACGACGTTTTTAAAGAGGAAGACAGCGAGAGAAGATGATAGACAGTCTTGCGCCATGGCGCGGACAGTTGTCAGCACACAAACTGATACATGTTGGAGATCGTGAGATGTAGAGAGACATGATCACCCACAGCAGGGGCAACAACTGTGGAAGAAGCATCAGGCTGAGGGCTAGAACGCCAGGCTTCCATTCCCGAGGCCTGGATTCGACAAGTGATGGATTCCAAGGTTATCGAGTTTTTCCGCTTCCGGAAAAAAAGAAGAAAAAAAACTACAGAAAACCCTGCACGGATCGCGGCGACTGCACTAACCAGGCGGCCTTAATTCATCTGGTTCCAGTCCTCCCTGTCTTACACCGCGAGGTATTATAGACAGTCACGGAAGTTGAAAGACGATGTCTATGCTTCACATCAAGTGGCTATAATTTGCCCCAAACTTATAATATCCACTTAAAGTTGTTCCAATAAGTGAGCAGTAATTATGGTCTCAGATTAACGACTTCAGTCGTTCAGTGAGCTATGGCAAACTACTGAAATAAAATTGCTTAGTAAATCACAAATTCGCTAAAGAACATGCAGCTAACTTTTTTGGTTTGCTATTGCTCTATGAATGGTTGTTATAGAAGAAGTTCTGCAAAGGGCATGCTACTGAATGAATGAATGAATGAATGAATGAATGAATGAATGAATGAATGAATGAATGAATGAATTGCCTTATGAACACCGAGGATCATGTCAGTGTAAACATTCCAAACAAAGCAATCTACTTCCAAATCACCGGCGACTGACTTCGAATCCGGTATGTCGGGATTGTGAAATTACGTTCACTACCCCCAAACTATCTTAAGTAAGTAACGGTCCAATTTCCTGGCCTTGGGGCTTATTTTCTTGGTATTTTAACTATTTTCTACGTCTCTGTGTCATTCGCTGTGTTAAAAAAATTCTTTCACTTGAGAATGTCTCTACCTACGTAAGTTAATAACAATTTTAATAATGAGTTTGTCTAGGATGACGTTGATTTCATTAATCGTTAAGGCTTTTCAGCTGGCAGACATTGGAAACTCCTTTGTTTACACATTCATTATTATAATTCACATCTGACGGGCCAAATGTTGTCATACTATTTAGGAATTTGTGTGTGTCTAGGATTAATATTCATAATCACCGCAAGCAACCCCTTCCCCCCTCCCCACGTGTCACGGCCGAGAATCGGTGCTTTGATTTGCATTAGATCCTCGAAATAATCATTATTATGTTAGAGTTTGTCATGGCAATGGCTGGAAGGAGTTAGCATTTTCCAGGTACAGAAAAATTTTCTGAGTGTCGATGGTCTAACATTGGTGTTTACACAGGTGTGTCCTCAAACTCATGAGCAGGCTGAGTTTGAATGGTTTACAAGAACAGTCTATTTCCAACATTCACACTCCTTCATCTACCTTTCCAAGAGTCACAGAGTGAAGTGATATATATATATATATATATATATATATATATATATATATATATATATATATATATATATATATATATATATATATATATATATATTCAGTCTTGTACTGCCGGTCGGTCTCCCTGGCCTAGTAGTTAACGTCTTTCTCCGTAATCCTGTATATTCTCGTGAGTAACGTAACCTGGACGAGAATCGGTAGCGGTTTTCGCCGTGTTGGTAACTTACGGGGGTATGTGAGCCGGTCGCTCAGAAAACAATAGCAAACTACTGAGCGTAATCTTGCCTAGTACATCAACAGCAGCTGAAAAATGCTGATGTTGACAGCAACGTATTGTAAGGGATATGCACCAAAAAAAATTGTACTGCCACTTTTACAGAAGCAAACATTCACTTTTACATTAAAACAATTATATATCACATCGCCTAAACATTTGCTAAAATCATTACACAAAGACGGCCGTATAAACTGGCCATTGCCACAACAAGTCTGACGAGGTCCACTCTGGACCACAGTCAAACACCAAGTGTTAAGTCTATTCTCCATGACCCGGTCGAAATCATGCCCTTCGCACTCGGCAACTGTCGTTTCGACCATACCACGAGTGTGAGTTCTAGTCAGGGACAATTGGTCCATGGCGGTGTACATGGTTAAAGTAAGTAGAGGGCCCATTTCATGGCCTTGTGAGCTTTTGTGTACATGGTTAAAGTAAGTGAATGGCTCCTTTCTTGGCCTTTGGTCCAATTGTGCACATGGTCAAAGTAAGTAACAGCTTATTTCTTGGTCTTAGAATCTATTGTGTACATGGTCAAAGTAAGTAAAGTTTCATTTTTCTGGCCTTGGGGCCAATTGTGTACATGGTAAAAGTAAGTAAACGGCTCATTTCTTGGCCTTAGGGCCAATTTTGTACATGGTGAAAGTAAGTAAATTGTCCTTAAGGAGGACCGGGTATATGGTGATACACCCATATTTGTACAGACTAGGGATGACGTGGTCAATATAACAACAGACACGTTCACAACCTTGATCACCTCCTGGTAGCCACTTCATGTTGCACAGAAGTACAAGAGATCTGATCCTCGAAGAAAGCTGGAGCAGATACAGCATCAATGCTTCGGAAACTGAAATCATCACCATCATCCACTACTTTGTCGGCTGGCGTCGGCGATCATGCCTCTCCACAATTTGCGATCTCCGACGGCATGGATCAAATAGCGTGTTGACTCCCTTCCGTGCCATAACCCAAGACTGTTAAGAATCTTCTCACTTTGTATTCCCCTGCCTCTCTTTTCGCAGATATTTCCGGTTCTAACAACATATTCCAGTGTTTGTCTTTGTGATATAATAAAACGTCCTTACCCTTTCCTATTTATTGCCTCCCTTAAAAATAAACAACCCCTTTCAACTACGGTTTAAGTATCTTACTGAATATAGGATAAAAACTAACCCGTAGGGTAGCTAAATTAATTTGGCCTTATTTTGGCCTACGTACCTGGCCAACAGTCGTCGACTGATTGTAAGACAAAGGCCCAGTGTAGCCATTTTTAGTTCAAGCTAAGAAAGTAAACAGACGTGCGTTCCCTTGTGGGATTTCTTTCCCCGTGTGGGGAAAAGGTATTGTTGCCTTTAAAACCATGATTCTCTTCAACTATTGGTATGTTATATCTACATTATTAAAATGTATTTATGTATTACATAGACCAGTATGTTTAATTAAGAATTAGTTACAATTCTCTTAAACCAGGCTGGATGATGTTTACCAAGGAAACACATGTGGGCGCCACGCTGTAATTTTTCCTATGTCTTACAATTTAAAATCCATATGTTTAATTCTCATTAAGTGAAATGTTCACTATGAGAAGTCCTCATCAAAAAGAGGAATGAAACAGCTTTTTAGTTAGCGATTAGCTTACGTAAAGTTATTTCAATAATTGCCTAACTAACATTAATCTTCTCATATGGGAGGAATTACATAGGGCAAAATAAGGAGTACAAAAGAGGCGCGCGACTCAATTGTATTTTCTTTAAAACTAACCGAGTAACTAAATTCTAGATAATGCTCGAAGCCTACTAATAGGTAGATAAATCAGAAATCAATCACAAGACGAAACAGATTTCTACATCTCAGTTCTGACTTGGATGATATGCCAGCATTAAATATGTGAAAGCAGATCCAGACTAACAGAGATTAGCTTAAATAACTGATACGAATCAGTAAAAGCAACAATTAAATAAACAACTCTTGAAATAGATGCTGTTTATAGATAGGACGAACCTCTTGACGTAAAGAGAGAGGAAACGCCTAAGACTTATACAGTGAACCCATGCTAGAAAAATGGAATATAGCTGTGTAAAAACCATGCAAATTGGAGCATATAGCTGAAGAATTGCTTGATGTTTACTAGATTAGGAATTTCAATCAGGAATCCAGCTAGTAAATTATATAATAGTTCAAAGATAGACCTTAGTCAATCTAAATAAATCCAGAGTTTCCATGTATTAAACGTATGAAAACAAAACTGGAGAGAAACATTAAGAGTACCTTACCTGTTATCTTGAGGACACAACTCAGGAGACGCCAGTATTAGAGGGATATACAGATGTAATAGTAATTTTACAAAGACTAGTAATCCACATCCATAACTTGGAGTGAACCAGCAACTTGATTGTCTGGAAGACTATTACAGGAAACCATAAAGGGGATTTTAACTTCTCACTGAACTGATTATATCAAGTAGGAGACAGTACGCCTGAACCTACATAACAATGTATGTTGCTAAGTTGAAAATAGTCCTAAAACCTGGAGGGAGGTAGACGACGATCAATGTACGCCAAGCGACGCAAAATTGCTCGTAATTCAACACCAAATCAACAAATACAGAGTGAAACTCAAACACATCAGGTTAGAATTACTAATAAGGATTCTAGCGTAAAATAGATCTAGATTAGAAGAAAAAGCAGAGAAAGTAAGCTAAGAATTACTTCATTTCTGATAGATTCATGTTCCCCGGAAAATTCGGTTCAGAACGGAAATCTAGAAAAGTTGGACCTTGTTTACATGTTAGGCGAGATTCTACGGGAAAACCCGCAAGAGAAAGGGACTCCACTCTAATCAGTAGTTATTAAAACTGATCGGAAAATCCCATAACTCGACTAATAACCCAAAAACATGATGTGTTGGATGAAAATGTATTCAACAAGAACCATCTTTAGCTTCCTTTAAATATCAGATCTATAGTTAAAACAAACGTCTAACTTACAGGGAGACGGGCGAGTTTAATATGCTATCAGTAGACGCAGAATTAACCGTCGGTTTAAACATAATCTCAAGATTAATAATCTAACGAGAGAGGAATCAAGCTGTTATATATCCCAACTAGTCATGCTTACATTAGAAGTGGGTACACGTAGACCATAAATGAACTACAAGGAGAGAAGAGACTTTCTGCTGGGAAAAGAATCTGAGGGGAGTGGACGCACAAACCCCAGAATCAGCAAAATGCAGATGTTAGGTTTCTTAATAACCCATGTAGAAGTACTCAGGACTTTCTCCAGTTCTTAACGCCAGACTAAATATATTGGGAAAAGAAATTCAGCAAATGATCTCATATGAACAGTATCATCAGGCTATTGCAAGCTTAATGATGATATTTCAATTGCTTCAAAAAGTCGGTTTAATGCAGACAAACTAGTACTTGAAAGTAACAAATTATCAGATAACCACTCATATTTCAAACAATAGCTGATAACAGTGGAGAGGGTACTACACTAAAAGGGAAATAAGCCTTTCAGGTTATGCCAGTTGTCGTGACTAGAAGAAAATGGGCGTGGCTCTGGTAGATTTTAACATAGGAAAGAAATGTAGTCAAGCAAAGGGATGGATACTAGGTGAGTCAATGTAAAGACAAAAATGGTAGAGTACTACTTGACCATTTATTTTCTGAAAGAAATAAATGTCTTAAACGGGGGAGGCGTGTGATATAATAAAACATCCTTACCCGTTACTATTTATTGACTCCCTTAAAAATAAACAATCCCTTTCAATTACGGTTTAAGTATCTTACTGAATATAGGATAAAAACTAACCCGTAGGGTAGCTAAATTAATTTGGCCTTATTTTGGCCTACGTACCTGGCCAACAGTCGTCGACTGATTGTAAGACAAAGGCCCAGTGTAGCCATTTTTAGTTCAAGCTAAGAAAGTAAACAGACGTGCGTTCCCTTGTGGGATTTCTTTCCCCGTGTGGGGAAAAGGTATTGTTGCCTTTAAAACCATGATTCTCTTCAACTATTGGTATGTTATATCTACATTATTAAAATGTATTTATGTATTAAATAGACCAGTATGTTTAATTAAGAATTAGTTACAATTCTCTTAAACCAGGCTGGATGATGTTTACCAAGGAAACACATGTGGGCGCCACGCTGTAATTTTTCCTATGTCTTACAATTTCAAATCCATATGTTAAAATCTTGTATAGGCATTATGAACTTATATCTCACTAGTAGTGCTTATAACCTAGAAATATTATGTGTACCGTAGAGTATCAAACTCAGGTAAAAACCACATTCTAGGCATTTTCTCAAGGTGGGAACAGACTCTTGTTTACATACTTCAGTAGAGAACTTGTGTCTGTCAGTTTCATATTCCTATGTTAAAACTTCTAGGCACTGTGAACAATATCTCACTATTTATGCTTAGAAATCTGCAAATAATCTATGTACTATAGAAAGGAAGTTTTATCCATGCGGAGACATACAAATGATTACGCCTATTCCTGACTCTTAGTCAGGGGATAAAATGTTCGCCACATCATAATATGTAACTTTGAACTATAGTGTTAAATTTTAGTACCATCCTTTTGTTAACAGATTAGTAACCACTCCATATGAGGGTGAACATATAATCATTTCATAAAATAGTGTTAGGGACATGCCATGTTTGAATATTAATTGATGAACAATTAAAGTAAACGCGTAATGTAAATGCATGTTCGGATAGGATTCAATCCCCATCGCCTCACTGTAGTAGAAACAGAAGCGAAGATTGATGTGAATAAATTGCTTGCAATATTCAGAATACTGGACCGTGCGGCATAAGTTATTCTAATAAATACACTCCGAATAATAGCAGTCATTGGCAAAACATATCACAGCGATTACTATCCTCATGTGCTGTACGCAGTGGGGGAAAACAATGAATGTTTTAGTTCATGAAGAAAATTCAAAAACTTAGGCTCCCTGCATCATCATTATGATTATTATGTATGATTATCATGTACTTAATATCAAAGAAATGTACATGTATGTTTTTTTTTTCTGGTATGAGAATTTTCTCTGTTCTGATTGTTACTTTTTACTGTGGGAATATACCTTTTAATGTTACCCTTGGGGGACATGAGGATGTTGATAGAAGAATCCATGTGTACGTCAGTACTTAAGAAGCCAATGTTGAATAGTCTTGACCTAATGATGATTATAGTGCCGAAAGGAAGACGCGGCATTATAAACCACAGATATTCTGTATAGGCTATTCTCTTCAAGTAATGAGAGAGACAATATCAACATATTGGATGGACAGAATGACTTCACTCATCTAATAGTCCCAGTAACAACAGAACATAAAATAAAGTGAGAAAATACCTTACTCACTATTAAGAGTCAGAATAGCTCTACTCAGCAATGAGGGACAGTGGAACGTGGACACCCACTCCTTTCCCCTTCTCCCCTTGTTGTTTTGTATTTGTGTTTGTAATTGTGTTGTAAACCTTTTACCATAACACAGTAGGTTAATGCTCGTGTTGTATTCTTGTCATCCCTTTTCTATAGAAGAGAAGCAGGTGGTGGTTGAATGTGGTGGGACTATATCACTAAACCTGGATCCTGGGTCAACAGCCAGAAAGTGAATGTCCTAACCATAGTCTGCATCTAGAAATACCCATGGACTGCTGCGCTCAATAGCTCCATAGCGAGCAACAGATAAATTCGAGGACAACTGACTGGGTGAGTGATTAAGTCCTATTTTAGTAGGAATATCCAGGATGGACTTCAAGATCTAATAATCTACAAAGATGAAGATCATCAGAGTACTGACAACAGTGTATCGTTTGCGTTACTTCTGAGAAGTATCACCTATGGCCTCATCATTCAACCAAGTTAGTGAAACTGGGACAATCCTTCTAGCAAGTTACTAAAACTAACAACAGTGAGTAACCTTCAACTGTTGGTTGGATTACCAAGTTAATATCCACAATGGATAAGTCTTCGAAAGAACATCTCACAGCTGCAACAGTCAAACATAAGGTTCCAGCCATGCAACCCCAAGTTCTAGCTATGAATACCAACCCAAAATGGGAAGAGACACTGAAACAACTTTATAAGCCAATACAAGCAACTTCAGAACCTCTGAACCCTAACAACACCAGATTACCTCAAGGTTCCCAAACCTGAACACATAAAAAAGACCATATGAAAGCAGTTAGCGGAGTAAATGCCTCTACGCCTGCAACCACAGGAAGCACCTGATGACATGCAACCCTGGATATGTGGTGGAATAATATTCTTCAGTCTCATGCCCTCAGCAGAATCCTGGAATTAATTCCAGATGAACCAAATGAATAACAAGCAGAATTGTATGTCTACACTGAAAGTAAATAATGAATCAGAACTCTGTGCTGGTCCCATGTCAGCCTAAATGCCATCAACTGTGGAATAGGTTATAGACTGATGACTAGGTGGGTGAAAAATATGTGGGAACATATTGCGATTCGGATATTATAAGCCGAGAAGCTGAAAGGTCGGCATCCTTTTCATCGGATATGGTGATATAGGGATTATTTCCTAATAGGGATTATTAGTCGTTCCGCAACAAACTTCAGTGGACATTAATACATGACTGTGAGTATTTATTGCTGTCCCGGATAATTATGGACATTAACAGCTTAGCACTGGAGAGGAATATCCACCTGCAATGCCAAAATGAACACTATAATTAATTAATTTAATTATTAGTATCAACTGCTTTTATGTGGGTGTGTTTTTTATGCCATGTATAAAGAGTGTTTTATTTGGTAATGGTATACAACTAAAGGGTTATGTTATGATATATGTATAGTATTTTGACACCAACTCATTATTTTTAAAATGAGAGAATGGTAAAAGGTGTCAGAAACCAATGTTGATATGTTGGGTTCTATTTAATCTTTATTTGCCTTAATTATGAGGGTAAATGAAAGTAGACCCAATTTGTGGTTGTTGTGTTGTTTGTAATAACATTGTTGGTTTTTTGGGGTCACTGGGTACTATATTGTAATAATGCAATGAATCCCATGCCTGTCTGAAAATGCATAGTGTTTATTACACATATATATGTAATTGCAGATCTTGAGTTAATACCTGAACTGTTTGTCCAAAAGGGTTGTGTACATCAAGTAAATGTGGTGTCCAACAAGTGGTTGTTTATATGTTGTGAGCAATCAATATCCTGCTAGCACTATAGTTAATTTAAAGGGTGATGAAGTGGGAAGGGAAACCTACACACAGATGCCATTGTTTCAAGGATTGAACTCTTTTCTCCTGGGATTTGTGGTAAATATCCCTGATCACCCTGCATTCTAACCAGTGACCAGAGAATCAATAAAACCCCCTAGACATCTTAACAATATTCTTAGGAATTAAAATCCACATCCCACAGTCTTATCATGACGTGGCCAAAGATAAAAAAAAAATAAAAAATAAACAATGACTGCTTCTTTCTGATGTTTGTGATAAGTTGTCTTTGCGACTAAGCATCTCTCAAAACGTCCAGATTGCTCATTTTGGGTCTCCAATTAATTTTCAGAATTCTTCTATAAAGCCACATTTCCAAGGCTTCCAGGGATTTTTCCGCATGTTCACTAATTGTCCAGGACTTGCAGCTGTATGTTATAACTGGTTCTATGTAACATACAAGAAATCTTTTTCTGACTTTAAAAGACAATGACTTATAGCACAATTTGATAGAATGCAGTGTTTGTTTGTCCTATTGTGTTCTTTATCTCAGTGATGACAGTGAAATACTTTGGCCATACTAAACGGCGCAGAAGTTTGTTAAGAACAGTGATGGAAGGCAAGAGTCCTAGTACAAAAAGCAAAAGGTGGACACTGCCGACATCATGAGGGTGCGTGAGACAGGAGTACTGATCAGAGATCGAGATTCTTTTTGACTCGTTATGATGATGGCAACATTCTGTAAAAGAGCTGCCACATGATGATGATGAAGAAATAAAAGGAAAGTGGAGGATAAAGACAAAGAGAAAATTTATATTTCATCTGATAAAATGAGAAAAAGAAGCGCTGTGATATGTTGCTTAGTTGATGAAAGTCGGGTAGACTGTGTGACACAGTGTTATATATATATATATATATATATATATATATATATATATATATATATATATATATATATATATATATATATATATGACCGTTTGCACAACTTCGGCTCCACATTCTCTTATTTGGCACCTTTCATATTTGAACTTCAGCACCGCCTTTCTGGCACCGAAAAGATGTGTCATGGCCTAGCAAAGGGTCATGCCTAGACCTATTCTGTTTATGTTTGAATATTATTAAATGTTCTAATATCGTGTTTTTCTGTAGACCTGTTCATGTTGATCTTGAGGAAGATTATTATAATCGAAACGTCGATTCGATATGTCATACTATTACTTATTTTTACTATATTTAGAAAAAAAAATTCGTCATTCATCTCTCTCTCTCTCTCTCTCTCTCTCTCTCTCTCTCTCTCTCTCTCTCTCTCTCTCTCTCTTCCCCACCCCTTCTTTCCTGTGATATCCATTCATCATGTGCCATGCCGATAAGCATGGACGGTCATGTGTCGCCATCTCACTTTGTCACCAGGGTCGTGGATCAGCTCCGTGTTCTTGTCTTGACCATGCCTCGTGGCCAAGCCATCCAGGTATTTACTTCTTGGTCTTCCCCTTGGCCTCTTCCCTTTGATCTTGCCAGTCGTCACCAAGTTCTCCAATTGATTTCTTCTCATAACATGCCCAAAAAATTTTGACTGTCTACGTCTAATGTCTCTAATCAATGTAAGATTTTCATTTGTTTCTTGAAGGACTTGTTCATTGGTTTTTCTGTCTGTCGAGGGTATGCTTTGCATTTTTCTCAGAAACCACATTTCCACAGCCATCAGATGTTTTTCAGCTTGTCTGCTGAATGATATACGTTTGTCATTTGGGAGTTCGTTGTAGGGTCTACTTACTATCTCTCATCTTTTCGCAGGCATTACTCGTACCTGTTATTATTTGCTATTGTTTTGTTTCACTTCGCACATGTTTTTAGCGTGATGTAGTTTAAGTGTATGCCACGGAAAATACAAACGTGTATACACATCACGGACCTTGTCGGTCAAAGTATAAATGTAGACTAATTAAGCGTTGCTGAGACTGCATGGTACATGCTGGTCATTAGGACAGACGGTTAACTTTAATTGTTTGCTGGTGTTGTTGCACTGAAATTCGTGGCGTACATCATTACGCGCCGGTCTCTCTGGCCGAGGAGTTACAACACTTTCTCCGTAATCCCGTTTATCATGCAGAGTCTCGTTGCGGGCGAGAGCTGTGAGCGGTTCGACCCCCGCTGGTGACTTGCGGGATAACTGAGACGGCCGCTCAGAAAGCAATGGCAAACTACTGAGCGTAATCTTGCCAAGAGATCTACAGACAGCTGAAAGATGCTTCTGTTGACAGCGATGTCCTGTAAATGAAATGCGAATTTAAAAAAAAATGATTACGCAAGGGCGCAGTCACTTGTTAAACAACCAGGACTGCAAGAGCTGTGAAGAAAAGGCTGGACAGAAAAACCACTGCAGAAAATGCTCCTCCTGGAACGTCAAGCATTTTTTGTCCACATTGTCAAAGAACATTTCAAGCCAAAATAGGTCAGCCATCTTAGAACTCATGGCTCCAAACTTTCAATCCCACTGGATAAAATGAATGGTCATCATCATTCTTGATGGACAAACAACAACAGGCACAGGTTCTCAGTTCTGTTTAATTTCTGCATCGCCATGGTTAGCCTAAAAGTAAAATACTAAACAAAATTGCCTAGAACACAACAAACAGTCAATACACGCTGGGGTTGATTTCAACGTTCTGTAATGGATTCGTGAGCAACTAACCTTCGTTTTACATATCTTATGTTAAAAACTTAGTGGCATATCCTTTACATGAAGTTGCAGTCAACACCAGCATTGTTTGCTGTTGTGGTCTCTTGGCAAGTTTACGTTCAGTAGTTTTTCATTGCTTTCTGAACGACCGGCACCCACAAAATTTCGTAAAAAAACCCAACGCAACGCGGTCTGCTGCCATATCTAGCGCAACTGTGTTTCGAACGTGGGTATGCTGGATCACGAACCGCGTCTGTAAACCTTTCACCACGGAACGCGCAGAATCCTTAACCTTTGACCTAATGTAAACTTATTCCATTATAAAAGTGTAACAATGAAAACTACATACCTTGACCTTTCATAAATAGAGGGAAAAAGTTCTGGAATTGTCCTGTGTACTTAAAACTGTCGGGCAGGGAGGCGTGGTGGTGGAATAAAGAGACGACTGTGTCTTTGGGATTCCTGACTGTAAATATTATCTTTGTTTTCTTCTCCTTCATCTTGTTGAGGGAAGAACAGAAAATAAACATTTGATAGTGATGGTCAAAGATTCATATAGAATTCAAATATGTTTGGAAGGTGGAAAGGTGATATCGTCATGTTTCGCTCCTACATATGAGTTGGGTGGCTTAAGGGTAGTGACAGCAGAACGCAGAATGAAGTCACCCACATGTGATTTGAGAGCAGATCGCACAGCGTTCATTTTCACAATGATATGAGCTTCGACTGTTTAGAACGCCATAGCAAACTACTGAGCGTTAAATGACTTAGATAAACACAAACAGCCCATAAATGCTGGTGTTGATTGCGACGTCCTGTAAATACAATCAAATGACAAGAAATATAACGTTCACATGTATATCAGTGTTTGGAGTGGCATAGATGGTAGTGCAGTAGCCTACAATCAGAGCGTCCAACGGACGCACCCTGTTTGAGAAAGTAGCCGTTTGAAAATACATCAGAGCTTCGTCTGGGCAAGAAAGATGGGGAGAAGGTATTGGAGGTAGTGCATCTTTAGACAATAATGGTAATGGAGGTTGTATATCTTTGTACAAGAAAGACAATGAAGGCAGTATATGTTTGGTCAAGAAACGTAGTAGAGGTTGTGTGTTTTTGAACAAGAATGGTAGTGGAAGGAGTGCATCTTTGGATAAGAAATGTAGTGCATTTTGGACAAGAAAGGTAGTGCATCTTTGGACAAAAAAAATTAGTGCATCTTTGGACAAGAAAGGTAGTGCAGGTAGTGCATCTTTCGACAAGATAGGTATTGCATCTTTGGACAAGACAGGTAGTGCATCTTTGGCAAAAGACGGTAGTGCATCATTGGACAAGAAAGGTAGTGCATCTTTGCACAGGACAGGTAGTGCATCTTTAGAAAAGAAAGGCAGTGCATCTTTGCACAAGACAGGTAGTGCATCTTTGGACAAGACAGGTAGTGCATCTGTGGACAAGAAAGATAGTGCATCTTTTGACAAAAACGGTAGTGCATCTTTGGACAAGAAAGGTAGTGCATCTTTGGACAAGACAGGTAGTGCATCTTTGGAAAAGAAAGGTAGTGCATCTTTGAACAAGACAGGTAGTGCATCTTTGGAAAAGACAGGTAGTGCATCTTTGGACAAGAAAGATAGTGCATATTTGGACAAGAAAGGTAGTGCATCTTTTAACAAGAAATTTAGTGCATCTTTGGACAAGAAAGGTAGTGCATCTTTGGACAAGAAAGGTAGTGCATCTTTGGACAAGGACGGTAGTGCATCTTTGGACAAGAAAGATAGTGCATCTTTGGACATGAAAGGTAGTGCATCTTTGGAGAAATATATTAGTGCATCTTTGAAAAGAAAGGTAGTGCATCTTTGGACAAGAAAGGTAGTGCACATTTGGACAAGAAAGGTAGTGCAACTTTGGACAAAAAAAAAGGTAGTTGAGGTAGTTCATCTTTGGACAAGAATGTTAGTCGAGGTAGTTAATCTTTGGACAAGAAAGGTAGTGCAGGTAGTGCATCTTTGGACAAGAAATGCACTCATGAATTCTTCTCCCCACCTTGATGGGCGAATATTTATTTCGAAGAAATGTCTTCAGCTTGTGAAATGATGGGGTTAATTGCGACCTCCTTAAAAGACATGGAACTAATTTTTTTAACATTAGTATTTTTTTCGCACATCCTTTACAGGACATCGCTGTCAACATCAGCTTCTTTCAACTGATTGTTGATTTCTTGGCAAGATTACGCTCAGTAGTTTGTCATTGCTTTCTGAGCGACCGGCTCACATACCCCGTAAGTTACCATCGATGCAAGAACCGCACCGATTTTCACACAGGTTACGTTCCTCACGTGGATATACGGGGATACGGAGAAAGACGTTAACCCCTAGGCCAGGAATACCGGCTTATTCAACATTAACCTCCTTAAAAAAACATTCTGCCTGATGTTATTAAAGTAACCAAACACTTAAATACATTATCTGCTTCCATTCACCTTGATCTTGCAATTGAGTATACCATGTTTCTTTGCAGTCATCATTACTTAATGCCAAACATCAATGCAAATAAAACAAAATGGTTCAAATTGAAGAACCTGCTTAGGAAGATATTTCAACCAGAGATGGGAATTGAGAATACGCTTCGTCTGAACGCTGTCCATCATCTCTGGTGTGGCCATTTCCATGAAACAAGCTAACTTTCCGGTGTCTGAGTGCACGGCTCGGCCATTGACGATCATCGAGAGTATCTCCCAGGTCCAGTGACATCCTGCAGACAGGTAGGTAGATACATAGATAGGTAGATAGTTAAATATTGATAGTTGCTGATGTATAGACAGGTGGATAGGTACATAGTTACTGGTGTATAGACAGGTGGGTAGGTACATAGTTACTGATGTAACTAGACAGGAGGGTAGTTAGATAGTTAGGTAGGTACTTTATCATAATAGTTATGGATGTATAGGCAGGAGATAGCTAGGTAGGTAGTTATCTAATTATAGATATGGATGTATAGACAGGAGGGTAGTTAGATAGTTAGGTAGGTAGTTATATAATTATAGTCATGGAATTATAAACAAATGGGTAGGTATATAGTTAGGTATGTAGTTATATTTATAGTTATGGAATTATAGACAGTCGGAGAGGTATATTGGTAGGCAGTTATGAACTAATAGTTACCGATTTATAGACAGACAGGCAGGTGGGCAGGTATGTAGGTATAAAGACAGACAGACAGACAGACAGACAGACAAACAGACAGACAGACAGACAGACAGACAAACAGACAGACAGACAGGCAGGCAGGCAGATAGATAGATAGATGGATGGATGGATGGATGGATGGATGAATGGATGGATGGATGGGTGCATGGATGGATGGATGGATGGATGGATGGATGGATGGATAGATAGATAGATAGATAGATAGATAGATAGATAGATAGATAGATAGATAGCAAATTGGTTCAGAAATCTGCCTTAGGTGCTGAATGTCATGGGTTCGTTTCCCGATACGCAATTTTCCCAGAGGTCCCCTGCGAAGCCGCCGCTGGAGATATGGACTTCGGTGAGAATTTCTCGGTAAGCGACTCGCCGTTCCGCACCACACAGACTTATGATAGGTTGACACCCGGTGCAATTAAACCGACCCTCTCAAATCTTGTACTTTTTTTTTCTGAGTACCATTTCTGAACTTCAAAGAATATGATATGCGGCTTAATAATAATCCAAGTTGCACATTAATTTGTTATGAGGTTTTAGAACATCTAATTAAAGCAACGATAACTTAATGGTTTTGAAACATACAATTAAAGTAACGATATCATACTGGTTGTGAAACATACAATTAAAGTAACGATAACATTCTCATTTTGAAACATCCAGCTAAGGTAACGATAACATACTAGTTTTGAAACAACAAATTAACGTATTTCTACAGTCTTCGGTCTTATGGGCCGCTATTTCATTTCGAAATTTCTTGCCATAACAAACCGTCCACTACCTTCTATCTTGTTTCCCCCTGCCTCCCCCCCCCCAGCCCTCCTTTTGTGACCACATACTCCAGCTTTCCTTGACTGTCTTTTTCTGATGCGAACAACGAGTTGTCTTTGTGAGTTATATTCTTTCAAGATATCTTCACCTCTCTACATATCTACTCACATATTCTCATCATACATCTATAAAACCACACGTCCGCAGCTTCCAAACAACTCCTCACCGGTCTGTCAACTGTCCATGATTCTCTTCCGTATATCAACATTTACCCAATACAGCTACAAGAATTGGGTTCCTTACATCGATCAACAAAGAGAAACCCCGGTGAACAGTCTCATGATATGCTGTCCCAGCCTGGGCTATTCTGCATTTAACTTCCTTTATACATGATTATTTACTCTGGAGGGGAAGATCGATAAAGGAGGGTAGCAATTATCTTGGACTGGCAAACATCAAAATCTGTTCAAGGATATTGGGTCGTGTCATACAGAGTTCTACTAGTTAAATTAAGCGGCAGACCTTTCGGCATAAATGTTATTCAAGTATATGCTCCAACAGGAGAATCCAGTGAAGATAGTGTAGAGGGATTTTCTGACATAGAGTCTGCTTTAAAGAAATGTAAAAATTCAGAAATAAACATCATAATAGGGGACTTCAATGCAAAAGTAGGAAATCAAGGTGATAGATACACAGTAGGAAACTATGGTTTAGGAGAGAGAAATGATAGAGAATACAGACTTGTAGAGTGGACAAAAGAGCATGAAATGCAGGAAACACATGGTTTAAGCAACACACTAGAAGATTATGGACATGGAGGAGTCCTGATAGTAGGACTAGACACCAGACTGATTACATTTCGATTAGCAGAAGATTTAGAAATGCGTTAACAATAGCAAAAAATTTTCCCAGTGCTGCTTGTTATAGTGACCACAGATTACTTACAGGAACATTGAGGATAAATTTAAAGAAAGTCGAATATATAAGATGAAACATTAAATATGATTTGTGTACATTGAGTAATGACAAGGAAATACAAAACAAATTCAACATAGAAGTACAGAACATATTTGATGCATTGTCTGGTCTAGAGATCCTATTCCAGGATGTGGATGATCAATGGGAAATTTTGAAGAATTCAATCAGTTTGGCTGCAGAAACGACTATTCCGAAATTAAAGAAGGTGGGTCGTAAGAAATGGATGACTGAAGAAATTTTGCAACTAATGGAAACAAGAAGACTAAACAAAAATAGTTTTGTCAAATATGAAGACATTCACAGACAAGTCAGAACATTATGTAAGGAGGCAAAAGAAGCATGGCTTGAGAAACATTGCTTAGAAATTGAAATACAACACAACAGTCAAAATACCAAATTAGTGCACACAAGAATTCAGAAAATTACTAATAAAAGAACAAGTACATCAGCAGGATGTCTAAAAACTAAAGGTGGCAAAATCATAATAGAAAAAGATCAGATTCTACAGGAATGGTCAGATTATGTGAAAGACATTTATGATGATAACAGAGAGGAACTGTATGATATTCGATTTAATAATGAAGGACCGCCAATTTTGAAGATGGAGGTTCGAAATTTTCGTAATCATATGAAAGCTGGCAAGGCCCCCGGTGCAGATAACATCACAACAGAAATGCTTAAAGCTTTAGAAGAATATGGAATAGATCAAGTCACCAGGCTGCTGAACAAAGTATATGATACCGGAGATATACCTTCTGAATTATGTAACCCTGTATTTATTGCAATCCCAAAGAAATCAGGAGCCTTGGAATGTTATCAACATAGAACAATTAGTATAATGAGTCAAATCACAAAGATTTTGCTACGAATTATCATGCAAAGAGTGAGGAAGAAAATACAATCTGAAATAGGGGAAGAACAATGTGGGTTTGTAGAAGGAAAGGGTACAGTAAATGCTGTGTTTATGCTTCGATCAGTTATCGAACGTGCTATAGAAGTCACTTAAAAAGTCGCTTAAAAGTCGACAGGGTCGACTTCATCGCACCGGGTTTTATCCCATATGGCTCAGTCCCTTTCCGCAGCGCGGAAAGCGTCGCAAAAAGCACGAACTCCGTAGCTTTTAGCGACGATCCACAGGAGTCTCCGAAACATTTAACTCGTAAACCGAAGGGTGCGGCCCGGAATCGAACCCACAACCTTCGGAACACGAGTCAAACGGCTTGACCACTTCAAGTAAACAAGGATATACATATTTGCTTTATTGACTACACAAAGGCTTTCGATAGAGCTAGACATGTCAACATGGTAGATATGCATGCAAATCTACAAATTGATGGGAAAGACATTAGACTTATAAGAAACATATATTGGAAAGAACAAGCTGCCATAAGGATTGATAATGAAGTGGGACAATATCAGCCTATTAAGAGAGGTGTTAGGCAGGGATGTGTAATGTCTCCAGATCTTTTTTCCCTATAGAGTGAAAATATTTTCAGAAATGTAGAAGATATAAATGGAATCAGCATTGGAGGACGAAATAAGAATAACATTAGATATGCAGATGATACAGTATTGATTGCAGACAATGAGCAGGATCTGCAACAATTAGGAGATGCGGTTGTTGCACACAGCGAACAACCGGGGTTAAAATTAAATTGTAAAAAGACACATATTATGGTCGTCACTAGGAAGAACGAAATACCACAATGTAATATACAAGTAATTGGGAATATTCTTCAACAAGTGAATCGGTAAAATTATCTCGGAACAGTCACAACATTTGATGGGAAATGCCTTGACGAGATTAGAACAAGAATCGCCATGGCGAAAGAAAGATGAAAAACATACTGACCAATAAAATGATGTCAATTGAAACGAGAAAAAGAGTGTTGAGGGGCTACATAGAGCCTATTCTTTTCTATGGGTGTGAAACTTGGACAATGAGAAGTCAATCTGAAAAACATCTCATGGCTGCAGAAATGTGGTTTCTGAGGAAAATGCAAAGAATACCATGGACAGACAGAAAAACCAATGACCAAGTATTACAGGCGACATTCACTGGCACAGGAACGGAGCAATATGGGGACGACCCGTTGCCGTGAAGTTGGAACCACGACTAACTAACTAACTAACTAACTACAGGCGACAAATTAAGATCGTAAATTGATTAGAGAAATTAGACGTAAACAGTCAAAATATTTTGGACATATTATGAGAAGAAATGGATTGGAGAACTTAGTGACAACTGGCAAGATCGAAGAGAACAAACCAGGGGAAAGACCGAGAAGAAAATACTTGAATTGCTTGGCCACATGGCATGGTCGAGACAGGAACACTGAGCTGATCCACTACTCTGGTGATCGAGTGAAATGGCGAGTCATGACCGCCCACGTTTTTCGGCATGGCACATGATTGATTGATTGAATACATGATCCACCTGGTGCATGGAAATGAGCTTCATATCTAAATACATTGACGTTTTTTTTCAAATTAGCTAACTAAAACCACGACAACATATCAGTCTTAGGGTATCCATTTAAAACCGTGATAACATACCAGTTTTAGGGTATCCAATTAAAAATATGTCATCGTCTCGAAGAGGTATGTCCTTGACTCGTCTGTAGTTTTCCTCGCCCAAGGCAGACACATATTTTCCATCGAAGAGACCTAGTTTTAACGATGACCCGTGGTTGTCGTCCATGTATACGTCAGGTTTGAATTTCATGATCTCTTGCAAGAGTAATACCTGTTGGACATGTTTAGGAAAAGTAAGAAAAGTGAGTAATAGCAATCATAAGCATTTACACAATGAAACAGAGGAAGACATAAACACACAGGATGAAGAGAAGCAAAAATAGAAATGAATGGTAAGGGGAGGACATGGACTGAGCTGCATGCAATTTATAAGGATAATAGACGAAAGAAAAATTAGGAGACGAAATGAAGTGCCAGTTCACGCAGGTGCTAGAAGAAACAAACGAGTAGATAGGCTTGCTTTTTCGGCCGCTGTAGGGAGCGGATGAGCAATGGGCCAGGCAGACTTGCCCGGGGAGTCTGCACAAGTAAATGACTCAAAGGGTGGATGTGATTCTGGAAACTGTAACTTTGACCAGGTTGTAAGAACATCAAATCAAATGGGGTCAAGCAAGGCAAAAGTGCAAAAGAGGAATTGTCAGCTAACACAGAACTGCTGTTGTCCATCACTACACGCCGAAGGAGATATTGAGGGGGGATCTGAACACTTATGGAATAATAGTTCGATGAGCAATGAGGATGATCTGTTGACTAACTAACAAACTAATATGAAGTAACAATAACAACATAAAATACGAGAGGGCTTCAAATGAAAACATCCAATTATTGTTTTAGTTTTTTGTTGGGTGAATGTATTCTGATAAATTAAAGAACAAATGCATAATTTTTCGATATAGTCATCACTGCGTTCAGTGCAAGTCTTCCAGCGCCGATAAATTGTTTGTATTCCTATAGGAAAATATTCGCTTTGTCGCGTGTGTAACTACTCAAACACCACCTGCTGTACCTCTGCATCGGACCGAAACGTCATTCACTCCAATAACTCTTTGAGTTGTCGAAGCAGGTGGAAAGCACGTGGGGCTAGATCTGGCGAGTAATGGGGATGTGGTACACAATAAAAGTGGAGGTATTTGTGGTTTCAACCGTTGCATTGGCGTGGTATGGGGTCGAGAATTGTCATGTTGCAAAAAGGACACCTTTACTCAGAAGTCCATGTCGTTTGGATTCTATTGCGGTTCGAAGATGATTTCTGAGAAGATCTTTATACGTATCTTAGTGACAGTTTTCTCCCTTGGCAGCAATGCTCTAAAATAATGCCTCGTTCATCCCAAAAAGAGAGTCAGCATAACCTTCCCTGCGGATGGCTGCGTGAAAAACTTCTTTAGTTTAAGTGAGGAGAGGTGACAGGTGCGGTTGTTACACACAGTGAACAACTGGGGTTAGAATTGAATAGTAAGAAGACACAGATTATGGTCGTCACTGGGAAGAAGGAAATACCACAATGTGGTATACGAGTAAATGGGCATATTCTTAAGCACGTGAATCAATACAGTTATCTCGGAACAGTCATAACATCTGATGGGAGATGCCTTCAAGAGATTAGAACAAGAACTGCCATTGCGAAGGTAGCCGTTTGCAAGATGAAAATTTACTGACCAATACAAAGATATCAATTGAAACGAGAAAAATAGTGTTGAGGTGCTACAAAGGACCTATACTTTTGACATCTGATGGCTGTGAAAATGTGGTTTCTGAGGAAAATGCAAAGAATACCATAGTCAGAGAGAAAAACCAAAGAACAGGTCCTTCAAGAAACAAATGAAGATCGTAAACTGATTAGAATCATTAGACGTAGACAGTCAAATATTTTGGGCATGTTATGGGAAGAAATGAATTGGAGAACTTGGTGATAACTCGCAAGATCGAAGGGAAAAGACAAAGGGGAAGACCTAGAAGCAAATACCTGGATGGCTTGGCCTCGTGGCATGGTCGAGACAGGAACACGGAGCTGATCCATGATTCTGGTGATCGATTGAGATGAAAAAACCTGACTACCCACGCTTATCGGCATGGCACATGATGGATGGTTGGATTGAGCCATTCCTTCCTCGCTTTCCTCGTTTCCGCTCCTGTTATAGTCTGTCCAGAAATGAATGCCGTCATTTACGATCAATTATTTTGAAAACTGTCTGTTGCATCGTTATGACATTTTTCCTGCCGTCTCATATTTACCCCCACCCAAGGAATATGTCTTTGATGGTCCAAAAGCAACTTAAATCATGGAAAGCGGCGACATTTCTTTGATGTTTTGGTGAAAAACTAGTGATTTCCCGCTAACAAACTTTTTTACAGTAATGAATGCCCCTCCAATTCAGATGATGACACAAGGCGTATCCGGATTCGTATGGGAGTGGGTGCAAATGTCTACTCTGCTGAGACGAAAAATTATTACATGTTTTGCACGACGAATATAGCTGTGAATGTCTCTGTAGTGGGCTCCCTTCATAACGGTCAAGATGTTTGTCCTCTTTCAATTGAAGTTGATAGAATTATGCGTATGTTCGTGTGATGTCCCCTCATTTGGCAACGTTTTTATTCTCACGTTTCTTGTTATGCCACAATATTTCAGTTCCCTCCACAATATTACTCTTCGCTTGGTATTCAATGCGTCTAGAGCTTTTTTTTTTCAATGCCAGTTGTTTGTCACCTTTGAGGGCTTACGGAATTGAAAATTCATCACTATCCATCCATTACCAAACTGTTGCTATTGACAAGTTGTTTTGTTTGTGCCGATGCTGTCATGTTAAGGGCCTGCAATTATTCTTCTGAATAGTTGGAGTAAAAATATCCAAGTAGGTGTGCATGTGGATTAATTTCTGCGATCTGCCCAGAATTTAATCTGTGTCGTATGATTCCAGTCTGTTGATGACTGCCCTCGGTTGCATAAAATTCAATCCATCCTTTCCCCAATAGTCCTCTTCCTCTTTCAACATATGGTCCTCACATTTTTTCCACTAACTTTTATCAATATTTAATAGCGTGGACTGGATTAGTATCTTGACGTCAGACAATTTGAATAAAGTATTGTCAGCTGCCACCTGTCCTTTAATTTTAGCCCACACAAGTTCTATAGGGTTAAAATGAGAATGGTACGGCGGAAGTCTCAAGCACCCATGACGATGCTCTTCTATCAACTTGTCGATTTGATATTTCTTGCTTTTTGGCGTCTGTTTTTACAAGGGACAACAATTCTAGCTAGAAATACGTTTCTGGAAATGGTGTGTTTTCTATTCGGAGCCATATCTTTTGTCATGTAGTAAATGACAGTGATGCAGGGAATGGATGAGTTAGCGCATCAATGAAGAAGATAACGGGTGTCACAAATGGTGAACATTGTGACACCAACATTGAACGCGATTGAGACGTCATGCGAGGACGTCACCTAACGCCATAACGGCTTAAGCATTAGTTTGGGTTCCAGCTTGCGAAGTGAGAGGAAGTGTTCTACCCCCAGTCACAGAAGTCCAGCCAGGACGCGGCGGCCAGTCTTCGATATTTGCAGGGAGTAGATCGGGTTGTGTATTGCCATTCAACGGAGATCGTCCGGGCTTGACTGATCGCTGGCATTCGTTGGAGTTGCATGTTGAGGCGTGCTGGCCGAATCATGATCGCGCCATAGACGCTGGCTAATCGACAGTGGTTACCAGTCGGGTACAAGTAAGGTAGGAGATGATCATATAGGCATTAATGTGATAGCAGACAGCCAGCTTGATTCCTAACATTAACAGTGGGATGGGGAGACGATTAGTGAAGGAAGGACGGGAGTGCTTGTAATGCGCGAAAGTCTGAAGACTAGATGCGCATACTCATTCGGATCCGTTAGCTGATGTCACCTATGTGTAATTATACCATAGTTCGCTCTACCTCACATTTGTTGATTGGTTCTTGGAATGCATGGTGAAGCTGTTATATATGCTGTGTAGTAATGTCGGCGCAAGCCACTTATGGTCGCAGAGAGTCATGGTACCCTAGAGCCAAGATAGATCTTGAGGTGAACGTTGATGCATTGTAGCGCATGAAATCATATTGTGGAGAGAGTCTAACGTTACCTCTTGACATGGGAGCATCGTCCGAAGAGATTTGAACCATGGGTTTTGACATGTAGACATCATCTGATGAAATATGAACCAAAGAAGTGGTCAGTGAGTCAAGGACAATAATAGATAGTACAGATACCGTACAGAGACACAATCAGTGGATTTTACCTTGTTCGACTGAATAAAAATGGTGGGAGACGACGGTTGCAAATCTGTGAAGGACATTGGGGCGGGCATATTTTCAGCCTAATAAAGAAACACATTCACGAACACGCAACTTATCCGTATATGTAAGGATCATGCCGATCAATTGCTGGTGATCAAATGGCGCATCCTCGTTTGTTCAATTGTCTTGTCATCGTGTCACAGATTAACCGCACTGCCAGTGTCAGTTGGAAACCGTTTTCTTGATGCTGCAGAGGACATCTGTGTGATACTCGATTATCTGAGGCCGCATATTGACATTATCGCTCTGATTGTTGGCCCAGATAGAGAACATTTGCTCGCAGGGTATTATACTCATTCTAAGAGCACTTAGGAGACGCACTTGATACTGAGGATTTTTAATAACTGATTGATATTAAGATCTGCAAAGTCAGTGATTATCGGATCTTCATTGGGTCACCTGCTCTGGTTGATTGTGTCGAATATACCAACAACATTTCGTCACAGGGACATATGTTCTACAGAAATCGAATTTTGGCTTTTCCAGTGCTATTCAGGTGTACGGAATAATCAACGCCTAGCTGAGGCTGTATCAACGCAGTGGTTATCTTAGTGCAGATCGACAAAGCATTACAAAATAGTGCTAAACCTGATAGCTACATTGAGTAGCAAATAACACTCACATCAGTCAGGCTCCTTCTAAGGCTGATCACAGGCATCGTGCCTAGAGTGTTATTATCGTAATATGTTTAACCTACGACAGTTCAACATGTTAAACATACACAGAAACTTGATGAATTAACGCCGAAGTACAACAAATGGACACAGGAATGTCATTTAGAAAGGTACGCAGACCCAGGATTTCAGGAACGTACATATAAACTCATCAGAGTCGCGCTTACGGAGTAACATCGAACAAAATTAGTTATCAAATCGAGGGGATTGTTCTACTGTCGGACTGTTGGAAAAGGTTTACTTATTCTTGAGCTAAGTATTCTATTTGTTTGTGGTTTGTCAGTAATTGGTTATGGTCAGAATACTGTGATTTTGCACGCATTTATTTTGTCTGTATTATCATAAGTGTGATGACGTCATAAGCGTGATACACAATTTTATGCTATTTTGTCTTGTGAGATCTTATGAGCGGTGCATTATTGAGTTGTTACATAATGCTGGAATCTAAAGAACTTTAACTCTGTCTATACTGTAACTGCTGAGTTATAGGTCGTGTCTATTATAAAATTATTTGTCATTTGTCGTTATTAATGTATCTAATTGTAATTTATTAATTATTTCTTTCAACTTTCTTCGATTTTATCTGTCGATTGTAATACTTATAAGCCATGTCTATAGTTTGGTAAATTATATTTTTTTTTTTTTTTTCTTGTCTTCATTTCGCGCTTTCATCATTATTATTGAGTATTATAGAAACATAAAGACATGTCATCATTACAGGATTTTGTTGCAATTGGGAAAGATGCAGGTTTGACAGGAGCAGATCTTATATCGTGGTCGGAGAAACAATTTACAGATTTTCAAGCTCATGAAAGGAACGAAAGAGTTGCGATTAGACAATTGGAAAAGGATCGACTAGATGAACAAGAGAGACAAAGAGTATTTGAAAAGGAAAAAATGGCTATGGAAAATGACAGAATTGCAGCTCAAATTGCAGCAGATAAAGAGAGGATAGCCGCAGAAAATGACAGAATTGCAGCTCAAATTGCTGCAGATAAAGAAAGGATGGCATTGCAGATCGCTGCAGATAAGGAAAAACTGGAAAGAGAGGCACAATTAAGAGAAAAAGAGATGGCTTTTAATCTTGAGAAATTGAATACAGAAAAGCTTCTGAAGGAAAAAGAATTGGAGAATAACTTCAAAATGAAACAGTACGAGAAGGACAAGGATGAACAGATTGCTAGGAACAGGGTGGAGGCACAGTCCACAGAGGCCATTAAGAAATATAATGGGGTGATAAAGACATACTGCAACTCCGATTCCGTCTCTGCATGGCTAACTAATTTTGAGCTAATCTTGAGACACTATGGAGTTGCGGAGACCGAATGGGCAGTTTTGCTACATAGGCACTTAAGTGGTGAACCTTTGCAAGTTGTAGAACTAATTCCAGATGAGTTACGTAGTGATTACTCATACATTCGTAAGAGACTGCTGTCTCATTTTTGTCTTGATGAATTTGGCCTTCGTGCATCATTCAAAAATCTTAGTCCTAAAGCAGGACAGACGTTCCTTGACTTCTCCTCTTTGACTCAATTAACATTCGATAAATGGGCTCGTTCAGCCAATGTTACTGATGACTACAAGAAGCTACGTGACTTGATTGTTAGAGACAGACTGATCTCGGCGGTTCCTCCATCTATGTCTACCTTTCTTATTGAACAGAAATGTTCGAGTATACAGCAGATGGATGAGAAGGGAGAGTCTTTCTTCGACGCCCATAAAGACATATTTAATAATAGTTTTTTCCCATTGGTAGAGACAAATGCATGTGATAGATTCCCTCATAAATCAAGGAAGCAGGGATACAAAACACAACAACAGTCTGGAGGACAATATCAAAGGAGGGAAAAACAACAACAACCAAAGTATCAACCTTATGTTAAACACGAGAAAAAGGGTGTGTGGACAACTTGTAAATACTGTGGTTTCACCCACGGCTCAAATCAAATGTGTGACAAACATCCGCAGTTTGACAGTTACATAAAGAAATTAGCATTTAGAAATAGAGACAGATTTAACACCTATCAAAGACAAACACAATGCTTTAAATGTAAAAGTTTTGGACATATGTTTGTATCTTGTCCTTTAAGACAACTGTATAAAGAAGCAAACATAGGGATGCTGACATCTAGTAGTGACAGTGACTCGGACGAGACTAGTCATGCAAATACGGTAGAAGTAGATTATTCTCCCATCGACCCAACGTGTGATACATGCAAGATCTTTCACAAAGAGGGCAACTTAACGTGCGGTCATAAAATACACGTGCAGGAGGCTAATGCGGTCCAAATTACCAATGGATCACTGGTCGTACAACACGCCATAGTGAATGGAAAGAAATGTAGCTTAGTACGCGATTCCGGGTCGAGTATAGTTGGGGTACATACAAAGCTGATTAATGAAACCGACTATACTGGAGAACATGTGACCTGTAGAACTTTTGGAGGTAGAAGAGAAAAGTTTCCAGTTGCCTGGGCTGATATAAACTGCCCATATTTTTCTAGGAAAATAAAGATAGCTGCGCTGCCCGACCCATTTGTGGATGTCTTTATTGGAAATATCCCTGAATTATGTGATGTCTCGCTTGAAGACATAACAGAATGGGAAAGGAAGCATATTGTTGCAAACACACAAATACATAAAGAGAATCGATTGCCTCATGATGGTCTGGTTTCAAAAACACACATGTCACATCAAAGTATGGTGGAACCTAAAGATAATAAGATAGTTCAAGCCGCAGCAATAACGCTGCAACAGGACATCATACAAGTGGATAGAAAACCACGGACATATGACATATCAGTGACAATTCCGTCTTGTAATCCGAAGAATATGTGTATGAAAACAGATACTTCATTTGATTTGGTCGATACTTTCTTCTGGTTGATTTCCTTTCTATCTATCATAACAAACAAAGTAATAAAAGGTATAGCTAAGGCTACAGGGAGTTTGATTAAGATGTTGCAATATGTTATACGCCGGAAACTGAGCCATGTTATAGGTATATATGATGATTCTGTACAATGTATTCGAACAGTCCGCCGAATGGCACCTATTGGCGAATCTGAAATTCCTTTGCAGGAAGCACATTCAATGATCAGTTCTAAGATCATTCTCGCAGCAAATAATGGTGTGGTCGTGGATGGTACTGGTTTACTGTCTATCGTGTACATTCTTCCACAAGGTTGTAGAAAAATATTACATCTTGTCGTGTACTCTGGGAGAAAGGTATACGAATCACACAAACGCTATAAAATTACTCTATCATTGGTGAATTCTGGTCAGAAATTGGCTAAATATCTGTTAGGAAGAAATTCTTGGTCATCTCAAAATGAATTTCACTAACCTTAAATAAAACATGTAGTGTCATCGTGATTGTATTGTCATCATAAATATTGTTATAAGTGGAGTGTACTGTATTCGTATCATTGTCTTGTTCATATTAACAATCATTTTTTTTTTTTTATGAGCGATTATCTTTATCTAAAACCTATGCTCAAATAGACTTAGTAATAGCGAGCATGGCGAAATTTATATAGTTTTATAGATCATATCTGAGATGGCGGAGGATTCTGTACACATGACCGCGCCAGTAGCGCCGTTCTGTTTATAGGAATTCTTATACCTTCTTTTTGTTTTCAGAAGTATCCGTTATCATTCTACATAATACTGAAATAGTACATCATCGTACATTCCTAGACAGATGGTTTGTTTTGTCGCATTCGGATGTTTGAATTTACGATAGAGCCAAATAAAACTGAATTTGCATTTTAGGAATTCAATTTTTAGAACATAAAATAATCTAGCTGATCTACTCAGTAGACTATAAATAAACTATGAAAGTTTTATGTATATATAAATATATATATATGTATGGTTTCTGTTTTATTTTTTTTTTGAGTGTAACATTACGGTATGATGACTGTGGCTAAGGCTGAAATACCACAGATAAATATATAATTTTTTTTTAAAAGAAAGTATAGACGTAACTTAGTCACTTGTTGTTATTATTATTTCAGAGAAACAGGGGAAAAGTTTCACGTGGCATAACCGATGAGTGTGGCTTCATTCTGTCACAAGCCAATATAAGAAACAGGTGAAAAGGTTCACGTGGCATAACCGATGTGTGTGGTTTCATTCTGTCACAAGCCAATATGGTAGTATCGGCGGTGGTTTGTAGATAATTTTAATTGTGTTAGTAGATGAAAATTCATTATATTGGAATTTTTAATAGAGGACATAAACTCGAGGACAGAGTCTGTGCGGATCTTCGAGCAAATTAATTAAGTATATCTTAAGTGATATACAGGTTTCATAAATGAATATGTTTATTGTTTTAATGTTATGTTTATATATTTTGTTTTTATAACTATTATGATGATTGATATTGGTTATTTTAATTATCAGTACATTAATGTGTTGTAGTTATTAATGTCAGTAGTATGTTTTGTGTTAACTATTAATCATCATACATATCATTTTCACGATGGATGAAGTAAGAGAAAGGAATGAAAGAAAATTAATAGACACAAATATATAGTAAACATTACACATTATAGGATACATAAATACATATAACAAATGAACAACACACTATAGTTATATAACACAGTTATATTGAGAATAGTTTTCCCTATGCTATAGCGAAAAGAAATGAGGGTGTACCAGGTCGACATGCAGTTGTGGAGATATATGTATTCACGTCAGGGACAATAAGTTGTAGACTACGGATCATGTGATCGTTGGGTATGCAACACTGGATGGTGTTTTTATTTAACTGACAGAACTCGGGGATATAGAGACTGTTAGTAGTTTTAAGGTGTCAACATATATACGCGATAACAGATCTTAGTATATGAACTGGCGGTGTTTGAGCCTTAGTTTAGTTACAAGTAGTCGGGCATGTTAACGCGATAACATCTCAGGGATCATTTATAGAATGTAGAGGTGGCGGTGTTCGGGACTTGTATTTTAGTCCGGTGTTCAATATCCCACGATCTAGATTGGTTCATGTTGACAAACTGAGGTCCAAGGACGGTGAATGCGTTGTCTATCACAATAGGGGGTAATTTACGTCGTGGACATCATTTCCCTGCATGTCAAGATAACATAAAAAAATGGTCTAACGATCATTTTCATTGTAGAGGGGGCAAAGCTGTCATGTAGTAAATGACAGTGATGCAGGGAATGGATGAGTTAGCGCATCAATGAAGAAGATAACGGGTGTCACAAATGGTGAACATTGTGACACCAACATTGAACGCGATTGAGACGTCATGCGAGGACGTCACCTAACGCCATAACGGCTTAAGCATTAGTTTGGGTTCCAGCTTGCGAAGTGAGAGGAAGTGTTCTACCCCCAGTCACAGAAGTCCAGCCAGGACGCGGCGGCCAGTCTTCGATATTTGCAGGGAGTAGATCGGGTTGTGTATTGCCATTCAACGGAGATCGTCCGGGCTTGACTGATCGCTGGCATTCGTTGGAGTTGCATGTTGAGGCGTGCTGGCCGAATCATGATCGCGCCATAGACGCTGGCTAATCGACAGTGGTTACCAGTCGGGTACAAGTAAGGTAGGAGATGATCATATAGGCATTAATGTGATAGCAGACAGCCAGCTTGATTCCTAACATTAACAGTGGGATGGGGAGACGATTAGTGAAGGAAGGACGGGAGTGCTTGTAATGCGCGAAAGTCTGAAGACTAGATGCGCATACTCATTCGGATCCGTTAGCTGATGTCACCTATGTGTAATTATACCATAGTTCGCTCTACCTCACATTTGTTGATTGGTTCTTGGAATGCATGGTGAAGCTGTTATATATGCTGTGTAGTAATGTCGGCGCAAGCCACTTATGGTCGCAGAGAGTCATGGTACCCTAGAGCCAAGATAGATCTTGAGGTGAACGTTGATGCATTGTAGCGCATGAAATCATATTGTGGAGAGAGTCTAACGTTACCTCTTGACATCTTTATTGCTTGCTTTGTGCTCGATGCTGTAGGTATTTTGTCTTCTTGGGCAACAACATTGATAGCATGCATTGTCCATAATTGGACACGACGGTCTATCTAGGGATGGAAGCACAGTATTCTCGAGCCAATCTCTAAATACGTTACCATTCATCTTATTATGATAATCCTTATTGTCTGTATGCTTTGATACGAACACAAGTCCAGCATTCCGTAGTAAGCCATTATGCGTATTACCAGCATGGGCCATGACCAAAAGCTGTCCTATACTACTGGGCGCATATCGCTTTATCTGTCAATCCACTGATTGCCATTCTTTATCACTTGGGTGGTGCGCATTGATCCACGTTTTATCCAAATACACTATGGCATAATTTTCTTTGCACATTTCCCTTGTTTCACGTAGGTATCTGCTTCTCATGGCTCCTAAATGCGGTTGCTCGCAAAGGATATTTCTACCTCCATTGTACTTTCTAAAAGTGAAGCCTAATGTCCTTATAATTTTCCACAAAGTTGTTTTGGATAGCTCTATGTTATTGTTCTTTCTCATCCAAACCCTAAGTTTTCTTACAGTCCCTTTTTTTGGCATCCAGCATTTTTATAATACTGGATAATCCTGAATATAAAATCCAAAATTATTATAATTTTAGGAGTCTCCGCGGCGAAGTGGTCAAGCCGTTTGACTCGGGCTCCAAGGGTTGTGGGTTCGATTCCGGGCAGCGTCCTTCGGTTCACGAAATAAATTTTTCGGAGACTCTGTGGGTCGTCGCTAGAGCTGCGGAGTTCGTGCTTTGTGTGACGCTTTCCGCGCTGTGGAAAGAGACCGAGCCATATGGGATAGAACCCGGTGCAATGAAATCGACCCTGTCGACTTTTAAGCGACTTTTTTTAAAGCATATTTATAATAGCTCGTCTTATGACATCCTTGTCAAAGCTGTCTACAATAACCTTTCTACCTACCATTTTGTTATTGCGTGGTGGTTTGATTCCAGATTCTTGCACCCATCGACAAAATGACAGTTTACTTAAACCCAATGCATGCACTATTCTTTTTTCGGAATTTGTAATAGTATAAAACAGTTTCCTGCGATCAGCTTCTTGACAACAATATGTGTACAACTTTGTAGCGATGCTTTGAAGTGTACAAAATTTCACATTTAATCTCACTGAACAATATTCACACATTTCAATGTTAGCGATAAGTGGTAAGAGTTAAAAAAAAATAATCAGGTTTCATGATAGACCCCACATTGACGACACCTCTGAACACTTCCAGTTTAAACAGCGCGGGGTTCTTGCCATAAGGCCAATCCCGTGAACCACGGAGAATATTCAACATAGAACGCTGATTTTCTGGCTGACGGCGTAATACATTTAAAATTATGGACTTAATCTCTGACCCGTAAATTATATACCGCATATAGACAAACATTGAAATCTGCAGTACAATCTAAAGAACAAAAATTTTGTTGTTGGGTGGACATGATGATAAGGTTATATGCTAAATCTCATCATTTTCCCTCAGTTGGTTACTGAGATATGGATTTTTATATGGAGGAAACCAAATGTAAATGCACTAAAGTGAACCCAGGTTTCATCTCCAGCAGCAATTCTTGATAGGAAACTATCACATTCTGCTTCAAAGTACTGAAAAAGAACAAGCATCAATGCGTCGTTGTTTCAAGTCTGGAGTAAGCTGTCGTGGCACCCACATTGCAGACACTCTACGGTACTGTAGCACATCATGGATGATGACTGTCTATAGGATGTACCCCTTCATTAATAAAATAAAAACAAATGATAACAAAGCGCTGCTCGTCTTTGGTTCATGTCAAAAGTTGAGCGGTCACCTTTAAACTATCCTTATATCGCCACCGTGCTCGTCCGCGCCGTGTTGTCACGTGCTTAATTAACACTTTTGACATCCTTAACAACAATATTGACAGGTTACAAGACAATGACATTGTTATTTACATTTCTATCACACTCGAAAGGTTTTCATTTGAAGCTCCTCGTATGACCGATTAGTTCGACGGATGGGAAAACACAAAAATATGGGCGGACGTTTAGCTCGAAGTCTTTATCAACGGAACAAAACAAAGGAAGCCGTAAACAATATATATATATATATATATATATATATATATATATATATATATATATATATATATATATATATATATATATATATATATACTTATATAACATAACTGTGCGAATATGTGTATATTTCAACTTGAAGGATTTGTCTAATTAGTAAATTACTTTAATTTATGTTGTGTGATTTATGCAGTATGTACCTGACGAGATGCAGCGAAATTTGCCAGGCACCAAATACATCGTGCAATCTATTGTTTGTGTCTTCGTTATACAATATAATTATGTCAAAGATATCGTAGGAATGAAGGAAGGGAGGAAGGGAGGGAGGAAGGAAGGAAAGGAAGGAAGGAAGGAAGGAAGAAGATGAGGAGGAGGAGGAGGAAGAAGAAGAAGAAGAAGAAGAAGAAGAAGAAGAAGAAGAAGAAGAAGAAGAAGAAGAAGAAGAAGAAGAAGAAGAAGAAGAAGGAGAAGGAGAAGAAGAAGAAGAAGAAGAAGAAGAAGAAGAAGAAGAAGAAGAAGAGGAAGAAGAAGAAGAAGAAGAAGAAGAAGAACAACAACAACGACGACTACAAGACACGAGTGACAACAATTACAAGGACTGTGAAATCAGTGATTGACCAGCCTTACCTTAAAATCTCCCATTTTATTATCACGGAACAGAAGGGGAACACTCCTAAAGTTACACTGCTACTATGAAACTAACGCAGAAAGCAAACAGATACACTGGTTGAGATGTTACACATGTAAAGTTGACCAGTCTGCATGAGAATTTCTCTTGTCAAGGGGGGACTGGGGGACGCTATTACAATTCAATACTGCCGCTTGTGTTCCCTTTATTACGTCATGCAATGAACAAACAAAAGCCCAAATGTTCTCCTAAGCTAATGGGGTTGGATGTCAGCGTTTTTCTAAGTGTAATTTTGTTACGGCTCAGATTTGGCAGTCTATTAGCGTTTGACATCTCGGGACGGCCGGTTTAGTGAGAATCATGGTCCACATTTGTTATTACGTTGTCGTGTTGCATGTGAGAGAGAGAGAGAGAGAGAGAGAGAGAGAGAGAGAGAGAGAGAGAGAGAGAGAGAGTAAGAATGAGATTGGGAAAGAGTGGGATAAGGGTGATGGCATGAAAGTGCAATAAAAGGTGGAGAGAGAGAGAGAGAGAGAGAGAGAGAGAGAGAGAGAGAGAGAGAGAGAGAGAGAGAGAGAGAGAGAGAGAACGAACGAACGAACGAACGAACGAACAAACTTTACTTTCAAAGGGTTTAGAATTGGGCACGCAGGCCCGTCTAACATTCTGCCCTTCTATCACTCTCTTTCATACATTATTTCATTCACACATCATTCAAGGCTAAAAAAGAACAGTAACAATATAAAAGATATGCATTATAAAGGCATGGGCAAAATGCAAACATCAAAACTACACGACACAGTAATATTAGATAATGGTCTGACACTTGTTATTAGCCATGTGGAATATACTCGCCTACAAAAAGGTGATTGGCTGTTATACTAGGGTTTTGTTATTATTATTATTATCTCAATTATTAAGGGGGAAGGTAATCCGTATTGAGATAGTGTTCGAATATTTTGCGATTATATGAATAGGGATTGGTGATGTCTTTGCTTTCTTGTGGAAGATTGTTCCACAGCTGAGATGCAGAGTACGTTAAGCTTGTTTTGTATAAGTCAATCCTAGGCTTCGGAATGTGTAGTATATTTAAACGTTTACTGTGTCTAGCATTATATTTAAACAAAGGCCAAAGGTAATTTGGGGCATTCCGATGCAGGATTTTGTGAATTAGTTTAGCTTTATTGAAAAGCAGGCGTTTGCGGAATGGTAGTAACTGAAGGCGTTTATACAGGCTAGGATTGTCAGATAAATGTTTGCTATAAATTAGACTCATGGCCCGTTTCTGGAGTGAGTAAAGTCGCTTAGTGTTTGAATTAGAACAACCGTCCCAGATTGTAGAGCAGTAGTCAAAGTGTGTCTGTATATGAGAAGTATAGAATAGTTTCCTTGTGTCCTCATCAAGGAAGTTTTTAATCTTGGCGAGTTGATAGACTTTTTTCGCTGTTTGTTTAATGAGCGCTTGAACATGGGAATTAAAGGTTAGGTTTCTATCAATGATTAGGCCTAATGTTTTGTGCTCAATTACACTTTCTACTGGCATGTTATCGATGTGAAGTTGAAGTGATGTGTGTGGGCTTAGAGTTTGAAGTCTTTGTCTGGTTGTTAATAACATTGCTTTTGTTTTAGTGATGTTAATTTGCATACGGTTTGAATAGCTCCACTTAACTACATTATTTAATTCTTGTTGTAAAGACGACTCCAGTAAAATACAGTTTTCAGCGTTTGTGTACACCGTACAGTCATCTGCAAATAGATCGCAGGACGACGAAAGATGCAAAGGTAGATCGTTAATATATATGGCAAATAATAGAGGGCCAAGAATAGAGCCTTGCGGTACTCCAATATTGAAGGTAGTGGTTTGAGACAGAGATTTATTGTGTGATACTACTTGCTTTCTGTTTGATAGAAAAGATGATATTAGAGTGACTACATTAAGGCCGATTTTCATTGTCTCGAGTTTTTTAATTAAAATAACATGGTCTATCATATCAAATGCTTTCTTGAAATCAATAAACACAGTTCCACATAGACTGTTGTTGTTTATATTCTGGTGCCAATTTTCTATCATGTTTGTTAGGGCCGTATGGCAAGAATATTTTGGTCGAAATCCTGATTGGCTGTCAACAATAAGCTTGTTGCGAACTAGATACTGTAATGTTACTTTATGGATGTGTTTTTCTAGTGGCTTAGATAGTGATGATAGTAAGGAAATGGGTCTGTAATTGTTCGGGAGACCATTGTCCAATGAACCAATGAGAGAGAGAGAGAGAGAATAGAGAGAGAGAGAGAGAGAGAGAGAGAGAGAGAGAGAGAGTAGAGAGAAAGAGAGAGGTAGAAGGTGAGAAAGTGAAAGATAGTCACAAAGAGTGTGATAAGAGAGAGAGAGAGAGAGAGAGAGAGAGAGAGAGAGAGAGAGAGAGAGAGAGAGAGAGAGAGAGAGAGAGAGAGAGTAACAGTGAGTACAAAAGAGACATTGTGAGAGAGTATTTTGAGAGAGGGTGGGAGGAGTTAAAGATTTAGAAACAGTTGGCGAGCGAGAGATACTGAGAGAAAATTATAGAAAATGAGAGTGAGAGAGATTAAGATGTGTAAAGAGTGAAAGATAATTAGAAAGAATACACGTGAGACACATAGAATGAGAGTGAAATTGAGAGAGAATGAAAGTGAGTTAGAAAGAAAGTGAAAGTGGACGTTACAGAGTTCGCGCCAGACAGACTGAGGTGAAAAGCACATAAAGATATAGAAAAGGAGAGAGAGAGAGAGAGAGAGAGAGAGAGAGAGAGAGAGAGAGAGAGAGAGAGAGAGAGAGAATGAGAGTGAGTTAGAAAGAAAGTGAAAGTGGACGTTACAGACAGCGACACACAGTGAAAGAGTTCGCGCCAGACAGACTGAGGGGAAAAGCACGTAAAGATATAGAAAAGGATATATATATATATATATATATATATATATACAGAGAGAGAGAGAGAGAGAGAGAGAGAGAGAGAGAGAGAGAGACCGAGGGAGAGAGAGAGATAGCGAGGAAGATAGAGGGTATATCAAGTGTGAATCGCAACATAATGTTGTATTTAATGTCAAGTTTAGATAATATGGATGACATATTCCAGGTACTTATCCATCAGGTGTAAACAGATCAACGAAAACTTAACTTGCTTCCACCTGGGAATTTGAGTTGTAAAATTCAAGTGATTCATGTCTCTCCGGTTTAATGTCTTATATCGTGCTACCTCAGACATGAGAGCACAATGTAATTAATTTACCCATGACAGCAACAGAAGCAAGACACCAGGCTTATGATAAAGAGACATGTCTGCAAGTCTGCTATTCAGCCAAAGTTCTGCACAGGACAAATCGCTGTGTGAATTCCCCCAGCGTTCCACATTCGAGTGTCTAATTTGTGACCTTCACAGTTGACAGCAATTTTCGACTGTCATAAAAATAGTTCAAGACCAGGTGTCCATGTGAAATGGCATATTGGGATTACATTGCCAGGTAGATTTTTTCTTTTAACCAATCGGCATTGGGCATGCGATGTGGACGTGAGGGCACATTAAATTCCCATAACGTTGTCTGGTACCTATTTATAAAGTCTGAAGCGACCTGAAGTGATGTGGTCACAGAAGGAAAAAAATCCCCTCCTCTAGGGAAATTTTAACATAGGACCCACCACATACTTCCCACCTTGTTCAATCGGCTTTTTTCGACCTTGGGTACAATTGTGGTGGTTCATATTGCGGTTTAAAATTTCCTGGTTCTTTGTGCATTAGAAAACCCCCACTGATACATGCCTGGCAGGGTTCCTGTTTGCATATTTCCTAAATTCCATCCTTTGCCTACGACATCCTCGATGCTTGCTCCGCGTAGTACCTTCTTATAGGGCAGGCCATGTGGCGTTGGTAATTACGTCTGCTCACATAATTATGTGCGTTAAGTGAATTGTTTTGTTCAGACATGATATACTTGGAAGAACGAAATACCGCAATGTAATATACAAGTAAATGGGAATATTCTTAAGCAAGAGAACCGATACAATTATCTCGGAACACTAATAACATCTGATGGGATACGTCTTGAAGAGAGTAGAACAAGAATAGCCATGGCGAACGTAGCCTTTTGCAAGATGGAAAACATTCTGACCAATAAAAAGATGTAATTTACAACGAGGAAAAGAGTATTGAGGTGCTACATAGGACCTGTGTTTTTGTTCGAATGTGAAGCGTGGACAATGAGCAAACAGGCTTAAAAAAAAACATCTGATGGCTGTGGAAATGTGGTTTCTTAGGAAAATGCACATAATACCATGGACAGACAGAAAAACCAATGACCAAGTCCTACAAGAAAAAAACGAAAATCGTAAACATTAGAGAAATTAGACGTAGACGGTCAACATTTTTTGGTAACGTTCAATCAATCAGTCATGTGTCGTGCCGGAAAGTGTGGGCGGTCATGACTCGCCATTTCACTCGATCACCAGAGTCGTGGATCAGCTCAGTGTTCCTGTGTCGACCATGCCATGTGGCCAAGCCATCCAGATATTTACTTCTCGGTCTTCCCCTTGGTCTGTTCCCTTCGATCTTGCCAGTTGTCACTAAGTTCTCCAATCCATTTCTTCTCATAACATGTCCAAAACATTTTGACTGTCTACATCTAATTTCTCTAATCAATTTGCGATTTTCATTTGTCTCCTGTAGTACTTGGTCATTGTTTTTTTTCTGTCTGTCCATGGTATTCTTTGCATTTTCCTCAGAAACCACATTTCTGCAGCCATCAGATGTTTTTCAGCTTGACTGCTCATTGTCCAAGTTTCACATCCATACAAAAGAACAAGCTCTATGTAGCATCTCAACACTCTTTTTCTCGTTTCAATTGACATCTTTTTATTGGTTAGTATGTTTTTCATCTTGCTAAACGCTACTTTCGCCATGGCGATTCTTGTTCTAATCTCTTCAAGGCATCTCTCATCAGATGTTATGACTGTTCCGAGATAATTGTACCGATTCACTTGTTGAAGAATATTTCCATTTACTTGTATATTACATTGTGGCACTTCGTTCTTCCTAGTGACGACCATAACCTGAGTCTTTTTACAATTTAATTCTAACCCCAGTGAGCTCAATGTGTACAACAACCGCATCCACTAATTGTTGCAGATCCTGCTCATTGTCTGCAATCAATACTGTATCATCTGGATATCTAATTTTATTGATGTTTCGTCCTTCAATGCTGATTCAATTTATATCTTCTACATTTCTGAAAATATTTTCACTGTATGGGGAAAAAAGATCTGGAGACATTACACATCCCTGCCTAAAACCTCTCTTAATAGGCTGATATCGTCCCACTTCATTATCAATCCTTATGGCAGCTTGTTATTTCCAATATATGATTTTTATAAGTCTAATGTCTTACCCATCAATTTGTAGATCTGCAAGCATATCTACCATGTTGACATGTCTTACTCTATCGAAAGCCTTTGTGTAGTCAATAAAGCAAAGATATATATCTTTGTTTACTTCTATAGAACGTTCAATAGCTGATCGCAGCATATACACTTCATTTACTGTACCATTTCCTTATAAAACATCACATTGTTCTTCCCCTATTTATGGTTGTATTGTCTTCCTCACTCTGCTTGAAAAGTATTTCATGATCCTCGCCGATCCAACGGAGTTCGTGCATTGAGCTGAGTTTCTCCAAACTCAGGTTTGAGTTAGGAGAAGAACGGAGCACTTATGGGTTAAACCGTGTGCCGTGATGTTGATCCAACGACTAAAACTAATCTTCCTCACTCTTTGCATGGTAATTCGTAACAAAATATTTGTGATGTGACTTTTTATACTAACTGTTCCATGTTGATCACATTCCAAGGCTCCTGATTTCTTCACGATTTCAATACATTTAGAATTACATAATTCAGAATGTATATCTCCCGTATCATATAATGTGTTCAGCAGTCTGGTGACTTGATCTATTCAATATTCTTCTAAAGCTTTAATCATTTCTTTTGTGATGTTATCTGAACCGGGGCCTTGCCAGCTTTCATATTTTTGAGAAAATTTCGAACCTCCATCTTCAAAATTGGCATACAAGTAGAATCTGATCTTTTTCTATTATGATTTTGCCATCTTTAGTTTTTAGGCAGCCTGCTGGTGTACTTGTTCTTTTATTAGTAAGTTACTGAATTCTTTTGTGCAATAATTTGGTATTTTGACTGTTGTGTTGTGTTTCAATTTCTAAGCAATTTTTCTCAAGCCATGCTTCTTTTGCCTCCTTACATAATATTCTGACTTGTCTATGAATTTCTTCATATTTGGCAGAATTATTTTGGTTGAGTAACGTTATGTGAAGAAATAAATTGGAGAACTTGGTGACAACTGGCAGGATTGAGGGGAAAAGAGCAAGAGGAAGGCAGAGAAGCAAATAACTGAATGGTTTGACTATAAGGCATGGTCGAGACAGGAACACTGAGTTGATCCACGACTCTGGTGATCGAGTGAGATGGCGAGACATGACCGTCTACGCTTACCAGCATGGAATGTGATGATGATGATGATGATATACTGGGCATATACACATATGGTAACCAAATGTTGCTTTCTTTTTTGGCAGTGACCATACTGGTCGACGATCGATTATATTGTCTCCATAAAGAGATCGTCTGTCTATAGTCACGGGTTTAAGATCATAACCTACAACTATCTGTCGCCTGCTCTCAAGCACATTCCTTCACCAGCATATATAATTTCACGCTGTCCTGATCTTGTGCTATACGGGTACTCCACCTTGCCTACGAGTGTCTCGCAGGCTAACTGAGGAAACGATATGCCTAACTTGTTCTTTGATAGAGCATACCACTACCAGGTGTTGTATAACCAGTTTGTTGCATATTTGTTACAGGACTTTCCAACCAACCCCAGCATCAAATGTCTCTTTTGTTATCTCCTTGGAAATTTTAGTTCAGTAGTATGGATGTGAGAGTTGGAAATCAACGGTAGCTTTAGATAAAAAAATTAGACAATTTTGAGAACAAATGTCTTAGAAGAATTCTAAACATCCAGTGGACAGATTTCAAAACCAATGCGCAAATAAAACAAGAGACTAAGCAAGATATTGTATCAAATTTCATAAGAAAACGCCGTTGGAACTACATCGGCCATGTACTCAGAATGGACAAGACAAGACTCCCCTACCAAGCCCTCATATGGTCACCAGTAGGGAAAAGAAAACGGGGAAGACCAAGAGAGACCCTGAGTAGAACCATCATCAGATAAGCTCATTCAACGGCCAAGTGAACATCCAGGATCTACAACAGGTAGCAGCGAACCGCCAGACATGGAGAGCCATGACTTTTGCCCTATGCGCCGCCTTAGGCTCAAGAGGAAAGACTAACTAACAAACTAACTAAGTAAGTTTGCCACTGCTTTCAGAAAGACCGACGTCGTACACCATGGACATCAGCTCAAATTGGTCTGCTTCCCAATTCCCTCGAAGGTGATTTCGAACCCTTGACGAATCGCTATTTCATTGAACTGTGAAACTGCGCGTGTCATCATCCTCTGGGCTATACGAGCCGGTTACAGCATAACCAAGATACATTATATATATATATATATATATATATATATATATATATATATATATATATATATATATATATATATATATATATATATATATATCTTATATATAAATTAGGATCTCCGTCTGTCTGTCTGTCTGTCTGTCTGTCTGTCTGTATGTCCGTCTGTCCTTTGTGCGCTCGCGAACGGCCCATCCGATTGAGATGAAACTTTCTACACGCCTTTCTTTCATTCCAGTGCAGCCCACTGTCATATTTTTTTAGTGTGAAATCGCATGCTTACCCAGTATTATTTCATTTTTCACTTTTCATCATAATTTAATATATCTCAGGGGACCTAACTCTATAAAAGTTATTTCAAGGGGCATAACTTTTCTGTATAACTTATAGTCATATTGTGGCATCGTTTTCAAAGATTTATAAACTCTTTGTCCATAGTTATGTACCGGCATATGAGTTATAATAAATAATTATACAATCTGTAAGGCATTTTCAAAGTTTTCATAAAAATAATGCACAATGCATAACATTGTAACTCATCTTTTTTTGCTTAAGAAGTTACTGTAGTCATGCAGGTGATTAGAAAGCGTTTTCATTAAAAATAATGGATGGTGTGTAGAAGGGCATTTTTTTAAGTTACTTTTTTTGTTGTATGAATTTAATGAGACGCTACACTCCAGGAGCTGGGCGAAGTCACGCCGGGTCAGATAGATAGACAGACCCACCTTTTTGCTGCAGTTGTCTACTCCTCCTTTTCCTTCTTCTGCTGATGCTGCTGCCGCCGCTCCATTTACCCAAGTTAATTGTTGGGGGAAGATGTAAAGATCTTTCAAGTGCTCTTTCAAATGCTTTTTGTAAGTTGGTCTTCGTTTATCTAAGGTTGTTCTAACTGCAACCAATAAATGATTAGACAGACAGGCAGACAGACAGACAGAGAGGGAGGGACGGACAGACAGACAGACAGACAGACAGACAGACAGACACACAGACAGACAGATAGTCGGTAACGGGAACGGGAACTTATATGACTACTTATATGAATTAAATGAGATGCTCCCCACCAAGGACTGGGCGATGCCGGGTCAGACAGACAGACAGACAGACAGACAGACAGACAGACAGACAGACAGACAGATAGTCGGTAACGGGAACGGGAGCTTATATGACTAATTATATGAATTAAATGAGATGCTCCCCACCAAGGACTGGGCGAAGCCGGGCCGGGTCAGCTAGTATATATATAAATCTTTGTGTGTATGTATGTATGTATGTATGTATGTATGTATGTATGTATGTATGTATGTATGTATGTATGTATGTATGTATGTATGTATGTATGTCCGTCCTTTATGCGTTCGCGAACGGTCCAACC
>OY992890.1:30759966-30802466 GCA_963921405.1 Cepaea hortensis
CCTTTGAAGTATCCAGCATTTACGTTTAGTAGTTTCAGGTTGCCCTTTTTCTTTTGGCGATGTACCATATTTCAATATCCTCTACTATATATGTAGACAATATTTGTTTGTGTGTGTGTGTTCCCTTTATCAGATTCAGATGAAATGCAATAGTTAGTTAAAAATCTAATTTTCTATTTTAGTGAAAGAGAGCACATGGTGTCTGGAAGGACATTCTTAAGTTAATTTTGTGTGTGTTGTTCATACTTTATGCATACCTTACACGCAGCACGCCTGTTAAAATACTGTTAAAATGCGGGGTCCCCCCCCCCCCCCCCCCCCCAAAGATTTATAAACTCTTTGTCTATAGTTATTTACAGGCATATGAGTTATAATAAATAATGATATAATCTTTAAGGCATTTTCAAAGTTTTCATAAAAATAATGCATAATGCATAACATTGTAACCCATCTTTTTCTGCTTAAAGAAATTATCAACTCTCATGTCGGTGATTAAAAACAGTTTTCATTAAAAATAATGAATGGTGTGTGGAAGGACATTCTTTTAAGTTACTGTGCGCCAGGAGCTGGGCGAAACCACGCCGGGTCAGATAGATAGACAGACAGACAAATAGTCGGGAACGCAAGCTTATTTGACTACTTATATGAATTAAATTACATGCTCCCCACCAGGGACTGGGTGAAGCCGGGCCGGGTCAGACAGACAGGCAGATAGACAGACAGTCGGGAACGGGAGAGCTTATATGACTACGTATATGAATTAAATGAGATGCTCCCCACCAGGGACTGGGTGAAGCCGGGCCGGGACAGACAGACAGACAGATAGACAGACAAACAGATAGTCGGGAACGGGAGAGCTTATATGACTACGTATATGAATTAAATGAGATGCTCCCCACCAGGGACTGGGTGAAGCCGGGCCGGGTCAGACAGACAGATAGACAGACAGATAGTCGGGAACGGGAGAGCTTATATGACTACTTATATGAATTAAATGAGATGCTCCCCACCAGGGACTGGGTGAAGCCGGGCCGGGTCAGCCAGACAGACAGACAGACAAACAAGCAGACAGACAGACTGATAGATAGATAGATCCCATCCAGGGCCTGGGCGAAGCCGGGCCGGGTCAGCTAGTGTGTGTGTGTGTATATATATATATATATATATATATATATATATATATATATATATATATATATATATATATATATATATATATATATATACAGAGCTCTTTTGTCTGTTAACAGTTTCAGTGTCAAACAAAAGGTATGTTTGAACCAAACAAAAATGGATGGCGGAAAATGGGAAGCTATTACCTAAAAGTTGTTAATATGATAGTATTGTTGTATTATATTTCAAATTTTTCAAATATTATATTTTCAAATTTTTATTATATTTCAAATCTCAAAGGAGGTTGCTTAGAGACAATTTACTGTATTTATATTTTAACTGAGACAACATTTCGCAATAACAACTTTCCGGTGAAATATAAGCCCTTGGCAGAAACGGGAAGTTGGTTAAGACGATTGATCATCCCATGACACTTAAATAAGTTAATGATATTGTGAGCACCACCAACTTCACGGAAATATGAATTGTGTGGACCACGAACATGGACCTTGCCAGGCACAAGAAGGTAGCAAGGTTGAGTGTCTTTCAGATGTCCTAGTAAGTGACTGTCGGTCAATACAGGACAAGGTTTTGAATGACCTATTGGTTGACATTCGTACAATATAGGACAATGTTTTAAATGTCCTACTCGATGACATTCGTACAAAATAGGACAATGTTTTAAATGTCCTACTCGGTGACATTCGTGCAATATAGGACAATGTTTTAAATGTCCTACTAGATGACATTCGTACAATATACGACTAGGCTTAAATGTCTTACTGGGTGACATTCTTACAATATAGGACCAGGTTTAAAATGTCCTACTATGTGACACACTTTCAATAAAGGACAAGGTTTTAAATGTCCTACTCTGTGACATTCTTACAAAATAGGACCAGATTTTAAATGTCCTACTATGTGACATTCGTACAATATAATATCAGGTTTAAAATGTCCTACTATGTGACATGCGTACAAAATAGGACCAGGTTTTAAATATCCTACTATGTGACATTCGTACAATATAGGACCAGATTCTAAACAAAAACATCAAGAATCTTCTCTTGGCTGATGGTTGCCTAGTCCTATTACCTACTGTTCACTTGTATAACTGATGTTTCATACGGACTACGATATTGTTTCACGTGTACTACAATATTGTTTCATATGGAGTACAATAATTTTTTTCGCCGGGATATATTTCACGTGGACTTCTAGTAACAACATTTCCCCTGGTCTTTGGGTAGTGAGATTGAGCGCTCGCGTGTATTGTTGCGCACGTAAAAAAATCCCTTGGAAATCGAAAAAGAGTAGCTTAACGGCGCTGCCCGGGCAAAATTTCGAGTTAAAAATCTACCCAAAGTATTTCAGGATCCTTGCCGGTGCTACGAAGTTCGTGTACTGAGCTGAGATTCTCCGGACTCAGGTTTGAGTTAGGAGTAGAACGGAGCACGTATGGGTTACACCCGTGTGCCGTGATGTTGATCCGTCGACTACACTAAACTAAACAATATTGTTTCATATGTACTACGATATTGTTTCATATGGAATAAAATATTGTTTCATATGGACTACGAAATTGTGTCATATGGAATACGGTATTGTTTCATATGGACTACGATATTGTTTCATATGGACTACGATATTGTTTCATATTGAATACGGTATTGTTTCATATGGACTGCGATATTGCTACATATGGACTACGATACTGTTCCACTTTTTTTCATATCATTTTTACAGGACATCGCTGTCAACACCAGCATTTTACTGCTGTTGTTGACGTCTTGGCAAGTTTACGTTCAGTAGTTTGCCATTGCTTTCTAAACGACCGGCTCCCTTACCAATTCGTTAAAACCCAGCGCAACGCGGTCTGCTGCCGAATCGCGCGTAGCTGTGTACTGTTTTATGTGGACTACAATATTGTTTCATACGGACCGTAACATTATTCCCATGATGTTTTTATGTTAAGGAGCTGCTTTCCACATGGAGACGGGCGATTAGTGTAGCTGAAAGGGCGATACCTTGATAGAATTATTAATAGCGCTCGTTCTTAAACATCCAGTGTGCTGATGCCGAGGTAACAGTTCAACCCTTACGACCAGGATCAAACGTATTCCATAGTTGTTAGGTTCATGTGTATGATAGACATGACCAATGAAGACACTTGTTTGGAGTGTCTAGTTGGTCGTGCGTCGAAGTACACTTGCTCCTGCAGCTAGGCGCCGTCGTCATTTGGAGGCGACAGGTTCGATCCCGGTCTGTAACTATAGCTTTCAAATTTTATGTTGTCTAGTGCGTCTTCTAGTCTCTATTTATTTCTTCTCCTTCTGTGAGCGCCAAATAATACTATGTGTGTTTAACGACGGGAAGACAACGTTTTAGTCCAACTGACCAGTGTAGGGGTTGAAACCACTATCTCGGTATCAACACACCGGAAGTTTAAGAGCGAGAGCTCTTATCCATTCAGCCTTGCTGACCTCCAACAAATTTCTCTGACCAGTGTAGGGGTTGATCACGCTACCCTGCGTCAGCGCACTAGAATATTAAAAGCTAGCGCGCCCTTTTTATTGTGGCCACAGTGTCAGCTATATAAGCTATAACATAATATTGAGAATATAATTTAACATTTCATGGGGTTGAACCCGCTACCTTGACGCTAACTTGCCATGCTAATCTCCACCCACTTCCTCTGATATTTATTTTTGATTTATGAATGTTACCAATTTATTAATTCTTTAACGGACTTTAAAAAGAAAATCTATACTGGGTGAAGAAAAGGCATAGACACCGCCCTCATCGCAGAGAAGTGCCGTGTAATAAAACAGCCTTTATCAAACAAATATGTCGACATGATATACCGGTGAACACTAAGCACTTTTGGGTTTTTCACGATCGTTCTGATGTTTATTGTATCCATTAAAACCAACGGTGTGTTTACTTTTTGTGTTTTGAGCTCACGTTGTCTACAGTTGGTCTTTTCTTTCCACTGTTTCAGTCGGGTTGACTTTGTTTACAGTCTGTCTTTTGTTTCCACTGTTCAGTCCGGTGTCTCTGTCTGTAGTCTGTCTTTTGTTTCTACTATTTCAGTCCGGTGTCTTTGTCTACAGTCTGTCTTTTGTTTCCACCATTTCAGTCCGGTGTCTTTGTTACTTTAGTCCAGCATTTGTTTTCCGACTGTTGAAGTCCAACCTCGGACATTCATATTGTAGTCCACTGTTAAAATGTCTGACAATTTTATTCCAAATGTTCGCATTTCCGAATATTTTAGTCCAATATTTCACTTCCCCAAAATATTTAGTACAGTGGTTATATTTCCGAATTTGTGTTTCCACCGCCAACATACTGAAGCCTGGACACGTTCTTAGTCTTCTTGTTCAAACAAGAAAACATTTCTATAAACGTATTTCTAAACGCCGAACTCATGGCGAGAAACACGAACAAATTAATGGCTCCGTTAGTTAGATCGAAAATATTCAGAACATAAGTCATGATAATGAAAAGGTTGTGGTACTTCCTGAGAAAGTAAAACTCGTAGATGAAGCATTTGGCCACATAATGGGCGATTCTGGGAGACAGGCTAATGACGTAGATGATGATGATTACAAGTAGCATTTTCACGATCTGTCTGTCTCTTCTGGAAAGTGGTTGGCTATTGGCGCCCGAATTTTGAGTATGCAATTCTGTAGAGAAAAGTAATATTGAAAATCATAGCAAAATCTTTATTCTGAAGTTTGTTGAGTGTCCTTATACAGAGCGGTGCAATCAATCCCAGCATTTTTATTGCTGTCTGTGATTTACTAGACTATATTACTTTCAGTAGTTTGCAATTGCTTTCTGAACGACCAAAGCCCATACCAGTGAAATCAACGCAAGGCGATCGGCTTCCAAATTATAAGGTGGGATGGCCAATCCCCATCCTCGCACCCCTTCCTTAGCTAGACATTCTGAACATTGTCTGGTACCCAATAGTACAAAGCTGGATAGGCATCAGAGCACTACTGATCGGAAGAAAGAAAACATTGCCTCTGCTGGGGACTTAACCCGGTCCACTTATCATAGGAGGCAAGCTGACTAACCTCTATGCCACGTCAGCCACTCTGTAAATGAACATACTTCAAAACTGCTAAAGACATGAAGAAATAACCGGATCAAGACTTCAACATGACCTACCGTACCTTTTTTTATTTTATAAAGAAAAAACACTAACTGCACCAGGTATATTGGTTTAAGCCGGTTATTTAACTAGGATAGGGCGCAGGTGGTCGCTCATTCATTCACCCATTCATTCAGTGGCTTGTTTCATGCAGACATTTACCTCAATAAAGTCTTTCAAAATGTCACTCTAACTTCTCCTTTTGTCCGACTGCTTTTGTCGAGAAGCGGTGCACAGAGGAGGTGAATGTAACGTTTCTGTGTTTCTGAGTGACTACCAGAGATTTAGAGATTTCTTTGGTGTACCGTCATGTCTGTATGCTCCATGGTCTCCTACCCTCATGCTTCTCCTTCTTCTCCTCCTACTTCTCCCCCTGCTACTACCCCCGCTCCTGCTACTCCTCTTTCTTCATCTCTTCTTTCTTAAGCTTTCGCTCCTCCTCCTGCTCCTCCTCCTCCTCCACGTGTTCTCACTCATCCTCCTTCTCGTGGTATTCCTCCTCCTCCTCGTGTCCCTTCTCCTTCTTCTCATCTATCGGGGGGGGGGGGGGGGGGGGTTAACTATGACGGAAAGGCGAGACGTAAAGAGTTAACGACAATTACCCAATAGTTCAAACCAAAACAGATTGTAGTGAGACAGATATACTTGACATGCCCAGAAAGCCAGTGAGATTGCTGAGCCAGTGAGCTCTATTCACAAGATCTCGGATTAGCAAGTGGTAAGATCACGACCCGATTTGTGCAAAATCGGACAGAAATAACGCCTCAATTGAGCACTGAGCAGCTTAGCCACAGGTCATCCAGCTTAGCGACAAATCGTACAAGGTATTGAAGTCATACAAGTTATAGAAACCATGGAAGTTAGAGAAATTACACGTTAAACGCAAGCGGACACGCGTGGGATATATTTACAACAAGTACGTTGCATCCCTTGGACAGCATCAAGGACCCGTTCCCTATTTATACATCGAGTGTATTTTCACGAACATCGTAATCATGAGGATCTGTATGTTTAAGTGCAGATCATTTGAGGAATGGAAAGTCCGGAGTGTGATGTGAAATGATATTTGCCATATGTCAAGAAGCGGTACCCCAAAATTGAGTGCTGTCTTCCAGTACATATAGCGACTATTCAAGGGACTTTTCAAGGGACCATCCCAAACTGGTCCAAACCTGACATCCAACTCATGCCTGTGGTTCCTAGTAGCTGTCAGTATGCGGCAGCGGCCACCCCCCGGGCAACAGCTGTGACAGGCTGGCTAAACCAGGGGTGGGTAGCCGATTTGGTGTCAAAATGATCGGTAAATCATTTATGCCTACCCAGCATGTGAAGACAGGATTCGGCAGACTGCGCGGAAGAAATCATTCCTGATTCAACAGGCAAGACGGCGTTTACCTGCAAAGCGTTGTGGAACGTAATGAGCACGGAAAGGCACGTAGAGCGCCCTGGTCATCCACTGCACCTGTATTCGTCTCCAGTCGTCTTGACATGTCTTGCCACTGGACTCAGATGGACTCAGGCGAGAGAGTGAGGTCGACGAATTGCGCAACTCTTCCTCACTTTAATCCACTTCATCGCGCAAGTCATTCTTCATCCATCGTCATGGCGACTATTGTATGCCAACGTTTGGTACCGCACGAGGTTGCTACAGAAAGAAAGAGATTGAGGTTGTAGTGTCTCAAAAGAACACCACAAGCTGGACTGTAGATACTGTATAAAGGGCCACCAAGCACTCAGTCCACAGTGGGCAGTGTATGAGAACACCAAGAACATATGTAAGAGTGTGTGACTTAGCTGGCTCCTGAAGTTTGTTTGGGTGTGTCCTCAGATATAATCTGTATGTCAGCTGCCACCGCTAATAGCATTACATACAAATATCCCAGCATTTAACTGACTACTGTGTGAGCGAGCCGCATTGTTGTGTTAGTCTATCATCTACGTTCTTCTTCTTCTTCTTCTTCTTCTTCTTCTTCTTCTTCTTCTTCTTCTTCTTCTTCTTCTTCTTCTTCTTCTTCTTCTTCTTCTTCTTCTTCTTCTTCTTCTTCTTCTTCTTCTTCTTCTTCTTCTTCTCCTCCTCCTCCTCCTCCTCCTCCTCCTCCTCCTCCTCCTCCTCCTCCTCCGCCGCCGCCGCCGCCGCAGCCCACGCCGCCGCCTCGTCGCCGCCGCCGCCGCCTCCTAATCCTTCTCCTCCTCCTACTCCTGTTCTTAAGCATCTTTACTTCTGGTTTTTCTTGTGCTTTTTCCTCTGCCCTTGTTGCTTTCTCTGACTCCTCCACTTCTTCTTCTATTTCTTTATATTAATAACAACATGAATAACAACATGAATAATAATAACAACAATAATTATAACCACCCCAACAACATACCACTACCTGAGTTCTGCTGATCCTGATCTCGCCGCTTCAACGTTCCGGACCGAAACACTGACGACTTCCTGAGATGGTAAACAATAACGAACGTGCACGCCACAATGACTACAAAACTAGCCGTTGGCCAGATGATCCCGGACAGGTTGTAATAGAGAAATACCGGCTCCTTGTTCTTGTAGAAAAACTGGTTGTTGAGATAGATGGCAATGGTGCCGTTGTAAGCTGGGCTGTATACCCAGATGATGTCGTAGATGCAATACATAATCGCGAAACAGCCAAAGACCAACACGGAGATCAATGAGCAAATAATGAAAGAGCATTTTGGAGTTATGAGCCATTTAACTTTGAAAGGAATACTAACGCATAAACAACGTTCAACTGCAACATAAGCAGCTAAAACGCCGGACACGTAGGTGGAGAAACACGTGAGGTAGTCAAAAACCACAATACAAATATTGGACCAGCTTTCCGCCGCAGCCGGTGCTAAAGGTCTCATGGGGCCATGCAAACGTTGAATGGCACATCCTAGACACTTGATCAAGTCCCACAGAGAAATCATCGTCATGGAGACAGACACGCTGTCCTTGAACCTCTGCCTGACGAAGACTGCTATAACCAACACGTTGGTTACTACACCGAGGTATGAAATGATAAAGCATAGCGTTAGATCGATAACAATTTCCGCTGTTATTCTCACTTCGGTGCTCACGTAGATTTCAAGAGGGACAAAATGGTACAAAGTTGTGCTACTTTTAACCGTGCTCGGTGTTGTTGTGGTAGATAAAGTGTTCATTGTTATTGCTATACTTTACATCGCTTGCACACGATAAATGTCAGTCTAGTTATTCTTTCAGCAATGGGCTACAGTCATCTGAAAGGGTTAGATTCGAATCTTAGTATGTCTATAGATGTAAATTTAAATATTGTCTTGGGTGTCTGTAGCGAAACGCCAGTGGCCCATGTCCTTATGCATTCTTTGATTTTGGGAAAACAGGGGGAAATGGCTTTCGGGAACTCTCAGTTCTCTTGTCCGATCAATTCCCCTGAAGGATAGTTGTCTGGGTTACCTCTATAACCCGATCTTCTTAATAGAATGATTGGAAGTCTGGCCTGTCTTGGGGAAAACCCGATGGCGCGCCTTGCACCAAATATGTACTAGCATAATTTCTTGGGCCAGGAATGTACATTGAAAACCTTATCGGTTGTCGGCACAATGTATTGAAGTTTTAAAGAATTTTACAAGTCAAGTGCCGTCTCCTACTGGAGGAATGAAAAGGGTCCTCTTCTGTTGGACGTGACTAAATCGGACAGTATCCACAGGGCTTCTATGCTAAAGCCAAATACGTCTGATGAAGCCAGGTCAAGGTATTGGCCATACCACACATGGTGTGACTAACTCTGAGAGAGAGGCAAGGTTGATCTTGGGCAAAATGACAATTTGCAGTAATGGCGCATCTCAAGTCCTTTCAGCGACATAGGCTCGAGAGCAGTTGGTTTCTTAGCTGGGCCTACGCATGATTATCCTGCATACCCATTTTGTACAGGACAGTGAAAGGCACCTATCCATTATACCTCCATGAACAATTCCCATTATTGGAAACCATAATTCATTTCCCAATCAGTGAAAACCTTGTGCCAAATTAACTCAATTGACTATGAATAGAGGTCCTCAAAAACCAGTGGCTTTGATTCTACAGAAGCCTGTTGTACGTACAACCAATTACCTGGAAGGAAGGAGATTCTTGCACACGCGGTGAGCTGTATGTGGACAGATCGGACAGTGTATGAAGCTGGGTCTGTGACGATAGCTACCTGAGGCTCTGTGCCTGAACTTTATCCTTGTTGTGTCTGTTTAGAACTATCTGTTTTAACTGCCTTGATGTTTTCCTGTGCTGTTCTTTATTAATTTAATAAATCACGTTTTAGTTTACTCCAACGATCACTGTGTTATATATATGGATCATCCAGAAAGACACGTCAGGGAATAGGACCCGAGGTCGAAATATATAGTGACAGTGAGTCCGGGGAACGGCGGAGGGTTGGCAAGCAAAGACCTATCCCAGCCAGGGCTATAGACTAATTTTGAAATATTGTTACATAGTTATTTGGGACCCTCCACGTATCTTGTTACAATTTCTGGGGGCTCGTCCGGGAGATATTTGAAATCCTGGTGGAGTTCTGGCTGATATAGTGATAGGGGACAGATATTCTTGTCTACTATCAATAGGTTCTGCCTACCGTACCTGGCTATTGTCTATACTCTTCCTGACACGGACTGACCGACATACGACGTGTTGTGGTCAGGTAAAATAACCAAGTGTGTACTTGAGATTGAAATTTAATATACAATTACCTCTTCCCTTACCCTCTGAATGTAAGATGGCATCCGCTAAATTTAATGTTGCCGAAGTACAGGCTACAGGGCGTGAGATGGGTTATGATGGGGCGGAGTTACAGAAATATGTTCAGGAAGTGGAAAGAGACTTCAGACAAGCTGTGCGCGAAGCTAAGAAAATTGAGGCTGAGGCTGAGGCTAGGAAGATGGAGGCTGAGGCTAGGAAGATGGAGGCCGAGCAGGCAGTCAGAGACCATGAGTTCCGTATGAGGGAGTTGGAGCTGAAAGCTCAAACTGCCAAGGAAAGCGAGGGTGCAGTGGGAGGCGCAGTTCTCCCTGACTCAACAACTTCTAGTGGCGGTCCATACCAGGCAATGAAGTTCCCATTACTCCCGTTCGATGAACACAAAGATAAGATCGACCAGTATCTTCACAGATTTCAGTCGATGGCTTTGGCTATGGGATTGGAACGTGGGAAATGGAACTTGAAGCTCTCACAGGGCCTGAGGGGGACAGCGTACGAGGTCTACTCAAGGTTGCCACCTGGTATGGAGAATGACTATGAGGCCCTGGAAAAAGCATTATTGAAAAGGTTCCAGATGACGGCCCATACATACCGACAGCAGTTCAGAAAGTCAAAGAGAGAGCCAGGGGAGATGTTCGCAGCCTACAGCATTAGACTTAAGTCTTACCTTTTGAAGTGGATGTCATTAGCTGGATTTGCTAACGACTATGAAAGTTTAGAAGAATTAGTGGTCGTGGACCAAATGAAGAGAATGATGCCTAAGCCATTGCAAACCTTCTTGCTTGAAAATGGGGCAGAAAGGTTAGACGTAGTAAACACATTAGCGGAAAGGTATGTGCTAGCTCATGGGGATAATAGGGAACTGTCACAACCCAATCCCCGACCTCCAGACACATGGTCTGGAAAGAAGAAGAACCCTAAAACAGCTCACACCAAGAAGGAGGATCCTTTCGATAAAGTTCCAATTGGGAAACCCTCTGGTAAGCGTCCACCTGGATCTCCTAAAAGAAAGTGGAGTGAAAAGTGGTGCGCCTACTGAAAATCTCCCACCCACAATACGGCCGATTGCAGGCGCAAACAGAAAGACTCTCACTATGCTGCCTGTCTTGTAGAAACCGGGGAAGGGTCTAACAAGGAGGTAGAAGGGAGGGGTCTTGAGAACAAAGATTCAGAGAAACCACCAGTAGTAGAGACGATACTTGTGAACGGACAACCAGTCGAGGGTTTCTATGACACCGGTCTGCAGTTTGAGGCCGTAATGTCCTCACACTTAGTGAGCCCAGAGCAGCAAACCGGGGAGTCTATTGAGATTCAAACGGCGACCAAGAGTGCGGTAGCGATGTCTCTTCCGATTACGAAGGTTGACATCAAATCGAAATATGTTACCGGCACTATACAGGCAGCCGTTCTGCTAGATCCGATCTTCCCAATGATCTTGGGTTGTCGCTACGTCTTTCTAGGGATCCCAACAGAACCCATGTACGTAGGGGCAATACAAACCAGATCGCAGTCGGGAGATGAGCAGACGCCGGCCTTGATCGTGAATCCCTTGCCTGGGGAGTTACGAGCTGCTCAAAGCCAGGATGCTACTTTGCAACCTTGCTTCAACCAGTTGCCAAAAAGTTCTGATCCACCAAGACGGGATCAGTATTATATGAAGAATCGGTTACTGTACCGGAGAGCCGGAGTGGAGGAACGCCAGCATGGACAGCTGGTAGTTCCTAAGGCCTATCGGGAACAACTTCTTCATATGGGACACACCATTTCATTCAGTGGACATATGGGTGTCGGGGCAACACTCCAGCGCATTTCCTGCCATTACTACTGGCCAGGGATGACTGGAGACGTGCGTCGGTACGTCAAGTCGTGCCCAGAGTGCCAACGTGTGGCACCAAAACATTGGACGGCTCTGGTAATCCTGGGCGACATGCCCATTATGAACTCTCCTTTCGAGAGAGTTGCCATCGATCTGGTTGGTCCTCTTCCTCGGACTAGGAAGAGGAATATGTATATTCTTACGATGGTGGATTGCTGTTCCATGTGGGGCGAGGCGATACCGTTGGCCACAATCGACTCGAAGCGAGTGGCTGATGCACTGATGGAGACCTTTACTCGGTTGGGATTTACAAACCAGATCCTAACGGACAATGGGTCTCAGTTCTGTGGTAAGCTGATGGAGGAAGTCTTTCGTATCTTCCAGACTAACCACATTCACACAAGCCCATACCACCCTCAGTCGAATGGGCAAGTAGAGAGGTTTAATGGTACCTTGATGACCATGCTTCGGAAGCTGGCTCAAGAAAAACCAGACAGATGGGATGAGTATATCCCAGCCGCCTTGTTCGCCTATCGGGAGGTTCCCCATGGGTCGACCGGGTTGCCACCAGCCACTCTACTATTCGGGAGGCCAATCAAGGGTCCCTTAGAAGCCCTATTGAGATGTTGGACAGAGGAAGAAACTTCCGAAGAAGTTGTATCCTCATATAAATACGTCGAAGAGTTAAAGAAGAAACTCCAGACGGGTTGGGCTTTGGCAGCTCAGAATCTGAGGGCGGCCAGAAAGAGACACGCGGCCTACTACAATAGAAGGACGAAAGATAGGTCTCTTAAAGTGGGGGATCGGGTTCTGTTGTTACTTCCAGTAGGTTCCAATAAACTCGAGATTGGTTGTCAGGGGCCTTTCCCGGTGGAAAGGGTTGTGTCCCGCACCAACTATGCCATCCGGATCAGGGGGAAATCCAAAATCTTCCACATTAACCTCCTCAAAAAGTATGAAGAACGGTCTGATGGTACTTCTCTCCCACTCATGACTATGGCGGTCGCGATGGAAACTGAATCGGGCGAAGACGCGGATAGGGAGTATCCTTTACACCCTGGGGAAACCTATAGGGATGTACATATAAATCCTGATCTGTCGGCTGAAGAAACAGACCTGGTCATCCGTTTGTTGGAGTCCCATCAGCAGATTCTTACCGATCGACCAGGGCGGACAGGGTTGGTCGAGTTTAATATGACTCTGACTACCCAAGACCCCGTTCGCCAAAAAAATATATCCAGTGCCCTTTTCGAAAGAGAAGGCCCTGGAAGCCGAAATCCAGAAGCTTCTGGACGATGACATCATCACTTCTTCGACTTCTCCTTATAATGCCGGGGTTGTCTTGTTGAGGAAGCCCAGTGGGGAGTACCGCCTATGTATTGATTACAGGCAATTAAACAGTTGTACGACATTCCAAGTTGAACCGTTACCGAACACAAATCAACTGTTTGCCAGACTAAATAAGGCAAAGTACTTTTCAAAGATTGATCTAAGCCGGGGATATTATCAGATCCCTGTGAAACCCGAGGTTCGCCCCTTGCTCGCCTTCAGTACTCTGAGCTGGCATTACGAATTCAAGGTGATGCCATTTGGGCTGAGCAATGCGCCCAGTGTGTTCACCCGCATGATGAGAATGTTATTAGAGCCTTTAAAGGATCCCTCTGTGGTATCGTTTATGGATGATATTATCATCGCGTCTGACAATCTGAGGGATCACCTGAAGTCCTTGGGACAGATTTTCACAAGGTTAAAAGAGGAAGGGTTAACCGCCCGTCCAGCCAAATGCATGATTGGTTATCAATCCTTGGAATTTCTGGGACATACTATTACCCCAGGGGGACTGGTACCGGAAGAAAAGAATATTGAGAAGGTCAGACTCGCACCCCGTCCTAAATCCAAAAAGGATGTTAGGTCTTTCTTATCTCTGTGTGGGTTTTACCAGAAATGTATTCCGCGGTTCAACGAAATTGGGGCGCCGTTAACAGAAACCCTGAAGAAAGGATCACCAGATCCTATAGTCTGGACCCCGAGCTGTGAAGAAGCTTATGGGAAGCTGAAACAGGCGTTGGTGGATAGGCCAGTCCTGCAACTCCCAAATTTGGAGAAAACGTTTGTTCTAAGAACCGACGCGAGTAACATAGGGATTGGGGCAACTCTGTTGCAGGAAGGGCGAGATAATCCTTCGGTGCTGTGTCCGGTGGCGTATGCCAGTAGAAAACTGTTACCCGCGGAACGGAATTACACCACCGTCGAACGGGAATGTCTAGCTCTAGTGTGGGCGGTACAGAAATGTCAACCTTATCTGTATGGAGTACCGTTCAAAGTACAATCCGACCATCAACCTCTGACGTTTTTGGCAACTTCTAAGAAACTGAACGCGAGGTTAATGAGATGGTCATTGCTCCTACAACCGTATCAGTTCACGGTCGAATACATCCCCGGAAGGGAGAATGTGGGAGCGGATTTTCTATCACGGCATCCTATGGTTGAATGTGAGGGTGGGGTCATTCGAACAGAACCACTGGCAGTAGAAAGTTCGTAGGGTTCGACTTTCTTAAGAGAGGGCCTATGTAGCGAAACGCCAGTGGCCCATGTCCTTATGCATTCTTTGATTTTGGGAAAACAGGGGGAAATGGCTTTCGGGAACTCTCAGTTCTCTTGTCAGATCAATTCCCCTGAAGGATAGTTGTCTGGGTTACCTCTATAACCCGACCTTCTTAATAGAATGATTGGAAGTCTGGCCTGTCTTGGGGAAAACCCGATGGCGCGCCTTGCACCAAATATGTACTAGCATAATTTCTTGGGCCAGGAATGTACATTGAAAACCTTATCGGTTGTCGGCACAATGTGTTGAAGTTTTAAAGAATTTTACAAGTCAAGTGCCGTCTCCTACTGGAGGAATGAAAAGGGTCCTCTTCTGTTGGACGTGACTAAATCGGACAGTATCCACAGGGCTTCTATGCCAAAGCCAAATACGTCTGATGAAGCCAGGTCAAGGTATTGGCCATACCACACATGGTGTGACTAACTCTGAGAGAGAGGCAAGGTTGGTCTTGGGCAAAATGACAATTTGCGGTAATGGCGCATCTCAAGTCCTTTCAGCGACATAGGCTCGAGAGCAGTTGGTTTCTTAGCTGGGCCTACGCATGATTATCCTGCATACCCATTTTGTACAGGACAGTGAAAGGCACCTATCCATTATACCTCCATGAACAATTCCCATTATTGGAAACCATAATTCATTTCCCAATCAGTGAAAACCTTGTGCCAAATTAACTCAATTGACTATGAATAGAGGTCCTCAAAAACCAGTGGCTTTGATTCTACAGAAGCCTGTTGTACGTACAACCAATTACCTGGAAGGAAGGAGATTCTTGCACACGCGGTGAGCTGTATGTGGACAGATCGGACAGTGTATGAAGCTGGGTCTGTGACGATAGCTACCTGAGGCTCTGTGCCTGAACTTTATCCTTGTTGTGTCTGTTTAGAACTATCTGTTTTAACTGCCTTGATGTTTTCCTGTGCTGTTCTTTATTAATTTAATAAATCACGTTTTAGTTTACTCCAACGATCACTGTGTTATATATATGGATCAGCCAGAAAGACACGTCAGGGAATAGGACCCGAGGTCGAAATATAGAGTGACAGTGAGTCCGGGGAACGGCGGAGGGTTGGCAAGCAAAGACCTATCCCAGCCAGGGCTATAGACTAATTTTGAAATATTGTTACATAGTTATTTGGGACCCTCCACGTAGCTTGTTACAATGTCTTATGATGCCTACTTCTTTACTTTTCTGCATAATGCCAGTCAATACTGTTAACTTTATTTCTTATGTTATTGTAGATTTATCAAGAGTAGCGTTGAGCAATGTTGTTTACTTTCTGAACTTAATGCAATGACTGCCATGGGAAACGGTGAGAGGGGGGGGGGGGGAGGAGACAGAAAAAAGAATAGACAGTCCTCCAAGTAACAATGGCAACAGTAATTTGATTAAAGAAATGGGAAGAAAACAATGAAAATTTTGTTAGCATGTTATAAGAAGAAAGGAATTTGAAAACTTAGAGAAAACGGGCTAGCATTTTGAGGAAACGGCAGGGGGAAGACACAGACAAAAACCGCTATTACTTGGCAACACTGTGTGATCGGGACAAGAACTCAGACGTGTCCTGGCATATTGGGTTCGAAGTCAGTCGTAGAAGACTTGGGAGCAGATCGCTTTGCGTTGATTTTCACAATGATATGAGCGTAGGCAGTGCAGAAAGCAATGGTATGGTACTGAACGTAAAACATTAAAAAGACAGGCCAGAAACAGGGACCGGCTGTGGAAGTGTCAAGTAACGATAGGTATATCACAAGTTTTAGACCAGAATGCACGGAGGCATGGCTAACCAGTCTTTCTCTCTTAACGAACGGCGAGTATAGGATTCGAACCCTCGTGCGACCGCCCTTTTGACATTATCAACGTAACCTCATAATGATTACACCAACTAGCAAAAAAATCATAAACAGTCAATAGTTAGTTAGTTAGTTAGTCGACAGATCATCCTCATTGCACATCGAACCATTCAGTCCATAAGTGCTCGGATCCCCTCCTCAGCAAATCCCGCAGCGTGTAGCGGCTACCAACGCCAGTTCTGTGTTGGTTTATCAATCTTCTTTGGCTTCCTGCGTAGTGTTCTTGTTTGGCCACACCTCTTTTAATTTGCTGCTCTCGCAGTCTGGCCATTGTTGTAGATTCACAGTCATCACTTGGTTCACGCAAAAGTCTTACTTCTCGTAGAGCATTCAGAATGTCAGCCTGGTCCATGGCGCGTCCGCCCTCCACAGTAGCCTCACCTGCGAGCTTGTCAGCCCGCCCATTTCCTTGTACTCCCGCATGCCCTGGCACGAAGATGACACTAATCTTTGCCAGGCGAGACCGCTCCAGAGGCAGCAACCATTCTCTTCGGATCGACCCCTCCTCTATCCTCTTGATCATGTTCATTGAGTCGCTAAGGAAAAAAGCCCTAGTGAATGTTTGTGTCTCGAGCCATGTTATTGCTTTACTTACTGCCATGACTTCCATGGTCAGGCTACTTGTGGTTTCAGTGAAAGCACCAGAGTCCTCCTTCACAATTCTCCCTCCGGCCCGAGCTGTAAAGACCCATGAGCTTCTCACATGTCGGACGACCGACCCATCTGTGTAGATGACCGCGTCACTGTCTAGCGAATTCTCGAAAATCAACGCTTGTACTTCAGCCTCAACAGCAGCCGGATTTTCTTGTCTGCATTTCCTATCTAGTTGGATGCAAACTGAAAAGGATGTGCAGAAGTCTGTTGGCACTTGCACCCACTCCTCGCCAGGTTCTAAGTCCTCAAGTGAACACACCTGTTGAAGAATGTCTTCGGCTTGACCCATCCATGACCGTCCTCTTTTTAACCTGCTGCCCTTCACCTTCCTAATTTCACTATGCAGTGGATGTTGTGTGTTTGCGTTAATTCTGAGGTAGGCGCGTGCCCTGCAAACTTGTATTCTCTCTTCAATGGTTGGAAACCCAAGAAGGTAGCGCATACACAGCGCACACAAACAGTCAATAAATGTCGGGAATGATTGTCCTTTAAAGGATGTGAAACTAACTTTTGTCTTTTTGTTTTTAAAAACTATACTTCACAGCTGTTGTCGTTGTAAAGTAGTTTGTATTTGCTGTTTCTCAGGAGGTAAGTTTTCATCTTTTCATTCTGCATTACGTCCTAAATTTAATAACCTCCAAGAAGTCGACATGGCCGAATGATTTAACACTCTGGCGCTTAATCTCTCTCTGATGACCGATGTAGGGGGTTCGTTCCACACGACGGACACTTGGACTAAATCGTTGACTTCTCGTCCTTGACTTGGGGACGTAAATTACAAGCATCTCAGAAGTCAGAGTGGGTTCGCCTGATGGCGGGGGTCACTGGCAATAATGACAGCTAATCCACATGCAAACACCAGTCCAGTGCACTCCATAGTAAAGGTGTATTTTTAATGAATGTGCAGTGTTTGAAAATATTGCCGGTCCAAGTTTTGTATTTACCTATTATGTTGTATGAACTGCGCGAACTGTGCAGGTTAGGATTTTCTGTCGGGGGCAAAAAAAAAATCCTAACCTGCACAGTTCACAGCGACTGCACTAACCAGGCGGCCTTTATTCCTCAGGCTCAAAGACCCCTCTGCCATGCACCGCAAGGTACTATATTGGCAGTAAATGACAGTTTAAATGGCAGTTGTATGACCTTTACAGAGGGTGAATACAAAACTTGGACCGACAAATATTTTCAAACACTGCACAGTCATTAAAAACACACCATACGGTAGCAAAAACTAGTAGTAGTAACACGTGTGTGGACTAATTTCGAGTTCAAAGCGAGGGAGAAAGCTAACAGCTGAAACACTGAAGTCTATAACATATGCAGACCCTAGTTGCAGGCCTGTTTGTGGACTACGCTTGAGTTCACAGCGAGTGGGAAACTAACAGCCTAACAGTGAAGTCAATAACACTAATAATAAATTGTCAATAATCAGTTTCCTGCTATATATTTGTGATATGATATGGTTATCACATTCTGTAGGAACGAGAGCAAAGATAATTAGGCGAACAAGTCCAAACATTTCCTCACTTTGGCAGGCGACAAATCCAGGCGTCGAACACGACCGTGTTCAGGACATTACCAGCGCGGTTCGCTGTCAACTTTGCTAGTGCACCCACTATGCCTATGCAAGTCTATACATGGATAAACATATCACTTTATCGGGGATTTGTGGTAATCAAATATTTCTACCTCTGCAGTTATCACAACTGAACACTCTCAAAATATCACTACTTTATATTAAAAGAAATATCCTTTGCTCGCGTGTGTAATCATTACCTATTCAATTGCATGGTAATTACGTTTTTATTTGTACAGCCGCTAAAAACGCCGTCTTTCTAAACATATACCGATGCGCAATATTGACAATGCAATTAATCTGATATCTTAATAAATGATTGCTCAAACACCCCACTGCTAAACGCTGCTAAACTTACAGAGGATTGTCATCAAAATTAATTTTCTACAACTCAAGATAAATTTTAAGCAAATACACATATTTATTATCTCCCCTGTCAACGAATTTGTATTTTATTTGTTCAACCTGGCAATTGTTTTATCTATTCCTATTTTTAAAAATACTATTAGCTTAACATCAAAGGAAGATATTTTTCCATAATATCTTAAAGCATGATGTTAGGCATTTGCAGTGAGTAAAGTGGTATTTGTGTATATATATATACACAGTTATTTCAGTAAACAATTATTTTATCTTTCATTTTCATTAATAAAGCATTGTTTAGCCTTTGTAGCCTTCTTCTTCTTACTCCCCATGGACAACGAACACCTTCAAATTATTAAGCTTGTAAGCTTGGTAAAACCGTGGGTAGCTGCTATTTTTGGTTGACTCAATAACATGATTATTAATCTGAGCCAGGGATGGACCCTAATATAATTTCTCCTTGAGGTTGAACGGGGTAGGGGTAATGGTAGAATCGAATTATTATTCTTCTGTCTCATCCCCGTCCATCAGTCCATCCGTTCGCATTTCCGTCTGTTCACCCCTCTATGCGACTGTCTATCTCTATGTCTGGCTATCACGTATATACCTGTTTGTCTGTATGGTTATCTGCCTGTCTTTCTTTCTATAACAGAATAGATTCTTCGGTACTTCTAGAGAGCAATGTAACAAATTACTTGATAGTTCGAAAGAGTAATGAAACAAATTATTGGATAATTCTGGAGTGTAATATAACAAATTATTTGTTACTTCTAGAGAGTAATGTAACAAATTATTGGATAATTCTAGAGAGCACTGTAACACATGCTTTAGTAGTTCTAGATAATGATGTAACAAATTATTGGGTAATTCTAGAGAGTAATGTAACACATTCTTTGGTAATCATAGAGAGTTATGTAACAAATTTGTTCGTAGTCCTTTAAAGCACAGTAAGGAATTATTAGGTAGTCCTAGAGAGAAATGTAGCAAATTATTAGGTAGTTCTAGAGAGTAACTCAACATATTATTAGTTATTCCTAGAGAGTAATATAACAAATTATTGGTTACACCTAGAGAGAGTGATTTAATAAATTATTGATTACTTCTACAGAGTGTTGTAACACATTATTTGGTAATTCCAGAGAGCAATGTAACAAATTCCTTAATAGTCCTAGAAAGCAATATAACAACTTATTGGGTTGTTCTAGAGAGTATTTTGATTGGTTACTCCTAGAGAATAATATACCAAACTATTTGGTAATACCAGAGAGTGATACAACAAATTATTCAGTAGTCCTAGAGAGTGATATAGCAAATTATTGGGTAATTCTATAAGAAATTATTGAGTCCAGTCTATAGTAGTAACATGATTGTTAATTCCGAGTTCATGTGTTTTGAGATCGATCCATCTTCATTAAAATAGATACTAAGTAATTTTATGAATTTCTATTAAATGTCTGGAAAGAATAAGTGACGAGGAAACTGCCGCCACACCTCATAACTTCACACCCCAACCAGAGTATCTGTCATTGAAGTAGATGTATCATTTTTAAAACAAGGTTCTATTTTTCCCTGGCCATTGTGAACCGTCACAAATGTGGTACTAGGCTCCAGGTTTTCTTGACAAAACTCCAGAGGTGATCTGGCAAGTTGCACGGCCGCACTTTACCTTAGGGAGTATTCCTGCTACACGGTTATGCGGGTGTAAACAATATAAAATAACCCAAAGTAATACAGCTTTATAATAAATAACTTTAATAACTTTAGTTCCATGTCCTTCACAGGAAGTAGAAGTCAACCCCAACATTTTGGCTGTTCGTGATTCCTGGGCAAGTTTGACGTTCAGTAGTTTGCCTTTGTTTTCTGAACGACCGGCACCTATATCTTTTTCGAAAAAAAACCAGAACCGCTGTTTCTAAAACGGGTGTACAGCTTTTCAGGAAAGAATTACAAAACATATAGGACGTTGCGGCGACTAGCCTTCATCAGCAATCAAATACATATACAAAACACAACATATAATCACCGAGAAAACCCTCCGGTATCTACATTATAGACTGGTTCTTCTTCTTTTTCATCGTTCTCTTTCGAGGGGTGCGCATCACTACCATGTTTGCACCTCAGTGGCCAGTGTATCCCATTCGGCATGCCTTTGGGTAATGTTGCTTCCTGTAGACAGATTCCATCCAAGGTAACGAACTCTATCTACCCGAAGGTAGATTTTCTGTCCCACAAAATGTATCGGACCAGAATCCTAAAGGCTTACTTTTAACTATTTCTAATTGCGGTGGATTTTTAATCTGCGCAAGTTCCACATGGAGCCTCCTATTTTTCGCCTTTATCCGAGAGGGCTGAGTGTTTGATCTTACTACCCAAGAAGTCAGAGGGGCGTGTAGTATCCTCAATATATATGATTATTGTAACCCTGTTCTGGGAACGAACCTCGTACCTAATGAGTCAACGATCTCTGTTATCTGACTCTCCAATCAATGAATGCGAAATAACCCCAGTGGAGGAGGGTTTTGAACCAGGAAAATAAGGTTTGCAGGAGAGGACGCCATCAACCAAGCTATCTAACCGCATCAACCAAGCTATCTAACGCATCAACCAGGTCAGTGTATTGTAACATTTAACAACTTAATATTATAAGATCTCAGTGCCGAAATAGTCAAGACTCACACGCCTTATGCTCTGAAGGTAGTGGGTTCGTGTTTGGATACTGCCATTCGGTTCACGAGTGCAATCTTCTCAGAGACTCCTGGGGATCGGCTCTTGCGCTGCGGACACTTTTGCAGGTTGCTCTGCTAAAGAGACCGAGCCAAATGGGATAAAACCCGATGAAATGAAGTGGATCCTTTAATCTTTATACATCTTTTAACATAATAATGTGAACAGGTAATAATCTTAAGTAACAGTTATTGAGAATGACTGCAGTTATCTATAAGTGATTGCCTAGTATCTGTCATAGGCTTATATACATTAGTTTTCACTAAGAACCCCCTATAATCTATATATTTACAAGAGAATGTTTGTTTGTTTGTTTGTTTGTTTGTTTGTGTGTTTGTTTGTCCTTTATACGGTCCATCCGATTGAGATGAAATTTTCTACAGATGTTGTTCTCACTCCCGCGGATCCAACTGAAATAGTTAGTTAGTTTAAAAACAGTTATGTACGCAATACAACAACATTAAAAGGAAAGACGTATGACTTGCACGGGGACTTAACATCAAAAGTTATATCAAGGGACATTACTTTTAGTAGCATTGCTATATTATGTAATTTAAATAATTGTTGTATTTTTCTTAAAGTTTTATAAAATGTTTAAAGAAGCAATCAACAGTCATATGCGTTATAAACAAAGTGATAAACACTTTAAGGTATCTTCAAAGGTTTCTTAAAAATAATGGATCTATTTTAGATACGTGAACATTTTCTAACTCATCTTTTTTATTTCTCTTCGACAGCACGTTAAATGTTTTATTCTTCTATTACTACACTGAATAATGTAATTTTATTGCAGAGAAAGTTAGCTGCATATCCTTTGAAGTACGACGCAGTCAACCCAGCATTTATTGGGTGTTCGTGATATCTTGGTAAGTTTACGTTCAGTAGTTTCAGGTTGCCCTTTTTAGTTATTGGAATGAAGATAGTTCTCTTCCAATCTTTTGCTTCTACTATATATAGTAAAAGAGAATGTTTGTTTGTGTGTGTATGTCCTTTATGCGTTCCCAAAAGGTGCTTCCGATTGAGACGAAATTTTGTACAGATGTTGTTCTCACTCCAGCGGATCCAACTGAAATAGTTAGTTAGTTTGAAATCAACAATTTTGCCTCAAGCACGAAAGAAACAGGCATTACCAGCTTCAGAAACAGACGAAGAAATGTCCAGTGCTTCCACATTGACGTGGATAGGCCTTAGGTTCATACCAGAATACGATCAGCGTTGCCAGTAGTGGGTTGTGCTCAATATTTAAATCTCAAACCCCGAAACAAACAAATAAATCAATATAATATTTAGAAATAAAATTAGACATTTCAAATTAAAAACGTCCGAGGTGCTGATGCGGAGGTAGCGGGTTCAACCCCCACACTGGTCAGTTGGACTAAAATTTCGACTATATCGTCCTTGACTTGGGGACTAAATTACAAGTACCTCAGAAGTCGGAGTGGGTTCACCTGATGGCAAGAGACACTAGTACTAGTGTCTGCTCATCCACTCGCAAAAATCAGTCCAGCGCACTATAATTACTAGTACGTTTGAGTTGAAAGCCAACAAGCGCAAAAAAGGCAATATGATAACTATCAACCATTTCTTTATAAATGTAGTCTTGATGTATTAATGTTATCAATGTATTAATTCTTTAACGGGCGTTAAAAATAAAACATATGCTGGGCAGAGAAAAGGTATAGACACCGCCCTCATCGCCGAGAAGCACCGTGTAATAAAACAACATTTAACAAACAAACATGTCGACACATACCGGTGAACACTAAGCACGTATGGGTTTTCAACGATCGCCGTGGCATTTATTGGGTCTATTAAAGTCAATGGTGTGTTTACTTTTTATGTTTTGAGCTCACGTTGTCTACATTTTGTTTCAAATGTTTTATTTTGGTGTCTTTCCTATTTTAGTCCAGCATTCGTTTCCCGATTACTGTTGCCCAATCTGCTTTCATATTTTAGTCCACTGTAAGCATTGCCAACTATTTTAGTCCAATGCTCGTATTCCAAGCTTAGTCCAATGTTCACATTTCCGACTATTTTAGTAAAATTCTGGTATTCCCAATCATTGTGGTCCAATTAACAGTTGGTGTCTAGTTTCTGTTTTGTATATTTAGCTTAATGTTAACATTTACGAATGTTAGTTATTTAATTAGTCACGACTCCAACTTTATGGCAAATGTCCGCCTCATAAGGCTCCTTTCCTGTGCAAGTGAATATCACACAAAATGCTAATCACTGTCCCATATGAAAAGTGGAACAGACAGGAGTCTCGACAAACCAACAGCCCGCACATGTATACTATGCATAAGGCCGCTGCCATAATGCCATCACAAATGTCCGCCACAAAAAATACTGTTGATCGTCAATAGAAGTCACTAGACAAGCAGCAGCCACACATTACTGCATAAGGCAAACCCAGTTAATTCAGCAAACTGACCTGCCGCCATTTTTCAGAACATGCAGTACACGATGCAAAAGTACTCCACATGAAATCAACAGCTCACAATGTCGCTCCACGTATTTAACCCAGTAACTGGGCTACAGCGCCATGCACTACCAGTCCAACATCAGGAAAATGTGTAAGCAAACCGTAACCACAAGCATAAACACTCCCGAGGCCTTAATAGCCCAACCGCATATCCTCCATGTTGGACCGGAAGTTGACGAATGTTTTAGCCCAATGTCTACTTTTCCAATTATTTTAGCCGCATGCTCACATTACCGAATATTATAGTCCTATGTTCACATTTCCGGCTATTTTAGTCCAATATTTATCTTCTCATAAGTATTTTAGTCTCTTTTCTAGATTTCCAACTATTTTGGGCCAGTGTCGACATATTTCATCTTGGAAACACCATTCGGCCGCTTGTACAAGCAAGAAAACATTTCTTTAAACGTTTTTCTAAACGACGAACTCATAGCGAGAAATACGAATAAATTAATAGATCCGTTAGTGAGGTCGAAAATATTCAAAACATAAGTCATGAGAATGAAAAGGTTGTGGTACTTCCTGAGAAAGTAAAACTCGTAGATGAAGTACTTGGCCATGTAGTGGGCGATTCTGGGAGAGAGGCTAATGACGTAGATGATGATAATGACGAGTAGCATTTTAACGATCTGTCTGTCTCTTGTGGAAAGTTGTTGGTTGTTGGTGCCAGAATTTTGTTTATGTGATTCTGTGGAGGAAAGTAAAGAGACTTTAATTTAAATATTGTTGCATGTCCGTATGCAGGTCGATGCTATCAACTCGGTTATTTTTTTTTTATTTCGGCTGATTGAGATTTCCTAGGCGATTTTACTGTCAGTAGTTTGCCACATCGACGCCCATACCAGCGAAATTAACATAAAGCGATCTGCTCCAAAGTTATAAGGTGCCAAGCACCCCTTTTTTACAAAACAATTCTGAAAATTATTTGGTACCCAAGTGTACAAGGTTGGATAGGCGACAGAGTACTACTGATCAGGAAAATTAATACTTCCTTTGTAGGGAACTGAACTCATACCACTGTTCATAGCAGACAAGGTACTAACCTCTATAGTGGTGCAGCCCCGCTGTAACTGAACATACTTCAATCCCGCAAAAGAAGTGAAGAAATAACCGGATCATGGTTTCAACACAAACTAAGCCACCTTATTTTTTTATACAAAGGAAAAAAAAAACGCTAACTACAACATGTATATTCATATTAGACGGTTATTTAACTAGGCTAGGGAGCAGAGGCTTGATGAGAGCAGAGCGCCGATCTGGGGACAAGTCCAGTGATCCGGACTATGGCGAGAGCCGGTGTTAGCAGCTTGTCAGTCCACCAACACCGCGAGAGGTACTTACCATCGAGAGTACGTCTCAGTATGGGCTCCAACTAAGTCATCGCCCACTCCACGTCTGATAGCCCAGGTTGTTTGCCATGACAGCACCCTATTGCCTTGTTCGTTACTTCACCAGGCAAGTATCTGGATGTTGTTAGTGTCCCAGTTGTGAGCCTGACTGACTGCCTTCATGCCAGCTAGCTATGATGTCTTCGCTACCAAGTGCCCGGTACCATGTGGTGCCTGATATTGTGGAAGAACTATTTTCTGTTTTGAACTCTATCTACAGTGCCACGTTTCAGCGATGGAGATTTCTGTGCTGTGATATCTGCGCTATGAGTCGGATGATCTGCGCGGGTTGCATAGACATTTGTGACTGCTACTACCATTGAGTGAGAGATCACCCTCTCGCTATATCCGCAGTACCATCGATACTTCCAGACGCTTCAGAGGAGTGTCCTAGTTCCTCAGCCACCCGAGAGACAGTATTTGTCCCTACCCTAAGGAGGTCCAGACTTCAGTAACGTCATCCACCGAAGGTCCCAAGTACCAGTGGGTCGACTCGCCAGCCATCCTGTCCAAGTGGAGAAACCTATACCTGGCAGGAGGCCGGATATACTTGGTGAGCGTGTCCGATTTACCCGATAGTGTCAGACTTGAGGCCCTGACGATGATGATACTTCCTCCAGGAGGCTACTCGATCCTTGCCACGTCTTATCTCTCATAAATACTGCGAGGCCTAGCTCGGAATCATCATTATCATTCTCATTCATCTTGTATAATACACCATATTGTTAACCTAGTTAGCTGCTAGAGTTGTGTCATGAGTTCAGGACGAGGTTTGAAAGGGGTAACGTCCCTTGGTTGAGAGTGAGAGAGATAGTGATCCAAGGGCTGAAGGGGTTTTGTGGATTGAGGTCAACTATGTCCCAGGGCTAAAGGTATCCCGTTATTAAAGTGTGATAGCAGGTTCCCATTACCCCAGGGAGTGCTGTGACATTATTGGTCGTCGCTCATTCGTGCATCAATTCATCCGGTGGCTTGTTCCATGCAGAAATTCACCTATATACAATCTTTGGAAATGTCACTCTATCTTCTTTTGGCCTACTGGTTTTGTCGAGAAGCGGCACAGAGAGGTGCTGCATGTAATGTTTCTTTCCTTTTTTTCCACCTGGTTCGTTGCCTTTGTAAATGTCGTGTGTGATTTCTTCAACGTCCCTTTTACTCCATCTAACCATCTCTTCCCGGGTCCTCCCCTCACCTTGTATCCCCATGTTCTCACGCAGAACGCTCTAGCCGCTGGTTGGCCTTGTTCCATTCTAGCTAAAGTCAGTAATTGATGGTTTCCCTTTACTTCTTCATAGTTTCTTATTTGGCTCTGTATTTTTTTAAAAAAAAATAATGTTTATGCTTTCTTCTCACATGATATGATTTTACGCTTGTGTGTTTCTAGGTTTGTTCATGCCTGGCATTGATAACACAGACATGTGTTAAATAAAGCATCTATCTATTCATTTTTCCACTTAATATTTACGTTATATATTGCACTGAAAATTATCATGAATTGTATCTGTTTTTTCTCTGCCATCGGCCGTGTATCCTGTTCCTGCGGCTACCATGTGTTAATTATCTATCATATGTTAAATCATCTACGTTGAGGTCCTTGTCTTCACCGCTTCCATGGTACCCCTTCCTTTATAGTTATATTTTCTAGACTCTCAAGTCTTTTACATGTTCACAATATTTCATTTCGCTAAATTTTCTGTCTTAATAACAGCCAGGACCTGAGGTAGGACAGTAGCTAGACGCTCGCTGCCAGGCCGGTAGTATTGGGTTCGAACTAGCATCAGGGCGGATGTTTATTAATGACCTAGGCTCTCAGGTAGACCCAGCCAAACAAGATACCAGGGAATGACTTGGGAAGTAAAAGCGGAGGTCGTGATACTAACCACGCCACCCACCGAGTGCCGATTGGTTCACAAACTTGTGGGACCAGCACCACATGTCCACATGCGCCTGGAGCTGTGTAAAAAGCTGCTTTGCTATTTACTCATTATAGCCCGTGGCCAAAGATTCTGAGTATTCTCATGCAGCGTGGGACGTGTGTTCGATCCTTGGTATCCTCAGGAGTGAACCAAATACAAGTAAAGTCTGCACACAATGGGGTGACTGCTTTGGCAAACGGGATAGGCTTTGTTCATCACCCAAGAGGCAAATCTGTACTGTCACGCAGCGGCAAAGAAGCCGTAGAAATGTGTAAAATTAGTTAAGAAGTTTACATTATGTGGGAACTTTGGAGTGACCAGAAGATCTGGTACAACTGTTACCATTACTATTTGGACTCTTCGCTGGTTGTTGATGATTATAAAGGAGCCAATTTTGGAATGTCCCAAGTGCTGTGATGTGTATTCTTGACTCAAATTAACTGAACTGACATTATGGGAAAATATGCTTTATATATTATATAAATTTTTGTATTTTGTGTCTTCATACTACTGTTTGATTATAATAATTTAATAGTCTTATCCAGAAATACTTTCTTATTTATCTTGGTCAGAATTCAGTGTTAAAACGTGCAATTGTTTGGGTCAAATCCAGAGTGAGTGACTGCCCGAGGTTTGGTGATTTCTTTAGTGTATTTGTCTTTATGGTCCATGACCTCTTACTCTTATTCTTCTCTTCGTCTCCTCCTCCATCTCTATCTCTTGCTTCTCATTCTGCTCCTCCCTCTGCTATTCCCCCTTCTTCTCCTCCTTCTCTTGTGCATTTGCCCCTTCTGCTGCTGCTCCTACTTCTTGTGCTCATATTCATCCTACTCCTTTTCGTGCTCCAGCACCTGCTGAGCACCCTCGTGGTGTTCTTCCTCTGCATTGTGCTCCTACTCCTATTCACCTTCTTTTTTTTACTCCTTCATCAACATCTTCTTTTTCTTCTTCTTGTATATCCTTTTCTTCTGCATCCTCTTCTGTTAGTTCCCCTGTCCCTGCTGCCTCTTCTCTGACTCATTCCCTTCTTCTTCTTCTTCTTCTTCTTCTTCTTCTTCTTCTTCTTCTTCTTCTTCTTCTTCTTCTCCTTCTCCTTCTCCTTCTCCTTCTCCTTCTCCTCCTCCTCCTTCTCCTTCTCCTTCTCCTTCTCCTTCTCCTTCTCCTTCTCCTCCTCCTCCTTCTCCTTCTCCTTCTCCTTCTCCTTCTCCTTCTTCTTCTTCTTCTTCTTCTTCTTCTTCTTCTTCTTCTTCTTCTTCTTCTTCTTCTTCTTCTTCTTCTTCTTCTTCTTCTTCTTCTCCTTCTTCTTCTTCTCCTTCTTCTTCTTCTTCTTCTTCTTCTTCTTCTTCTTCTTCTTCTTCTTCTTCTTCTTCTTCTTCTTCTTCTTCTTCTTCTTCTTCTTCTTCTTCTTCTTCTTCTTCTTCTTCTTCTTCTTCTTCTTCTTCTTTATATTAATAACAACACGAATAACAATAGCAACAACAATTACAAACACCCCAACAACAAACCACTACCTGAGTTCTGCTGATCCAGATCTCGCAGTTTTAACGTTCCGGACCGAAACACTGACGACTTCCTGAGATGGTAAACAATAACGAACGTGCACGCCATGATGACTACAAAACTAGCCGTTGGCCAGATGATCCCGGACAGGTTGTAATAGAGAAATACCGGCTCCTTGTTCTTGTAGAAAAACTGGTTGTTGAGATAGATGGCAATGCTGCCGTTGTAAGCTGGGCTGTATACCCAGATGATGTCGTAGATGCAATACATAATCGTGAAACAGCCAAAAACCAACACGGAGATCAATGAGCAAATGATGAAAGAACATTGTGGAGTTATGAGCCATTTAACTTTGAAAGGAATACTAACGCATAAACAACGTTCAACTGCTACATATGCAGCTAAAACGCTGGACACGTAGGTAGAGAAACACGTGAGGTAGTTAAAAGCCACAATACAAATATTGGACCAGCTTTCCGCCGCAGCCGGTGCTAAAGGTCTCATGGGGCCATGCAAACGTTGAATGGCACATCCTAGACATTTGATCAAGTCCCACAGAGAAATCATCGTCATGGAGACAGACACGCTGTCCTTGAACTTCTGCCTGACGAAGACTGCTATAACCAACACGTTGGTTACTACACCGAGGTATGAAATGATAAAGCATAGCGTTAGATCGATAACAATTTCTGCTATTCTTCTCGCCTCGGTGCTCACATAAATTTCAGGTGGGACGAATTCGCCCAAAATTGTGCTACTTTTAATGGTGCTTTGTGTAGTTGTGGTAGATAAAGCGTTCATTGTTATTGCTATATTTTACACCGCTTACACACGATAAATATCAGTCTAGTTGGCCGGTCGTCGTAGTACACTTGTTGCTTCAGTGAGGTGCTGAAGTCATCTAACAAAGTTTGATTCGAATTCCGTTTTGTTAATTGAGTTAAATTTAATTATTGTCTAATGTGTCTTAGCCGGTCTCCCTGGCCTAGGGTTTAACGTCTTTCTCCGTAATCCCGTATATTCTCGTGAGTAACGTAACCTGTGCGAGAATCGGTAGCGGTTCTCGCCGCATTGGTAACTTACAGGGTATGTGAGCCGGTCTCTCAGAAAGCAGTGGCAATCTACTGAGCGTAATCTTGCCTAGTACATCAAGAGCAGCTGATACATGCTGATGATGACTGCAACGTCCTGTAAAGGATATGCAAAAAAAAATGTGCCTTATGATGTCTAGAGAGGAGACAAGCAGTTGTGTACTTTCCTCCACCGTCTTTGGAATACATTTAGCTTCGATTATAATATGCCTCTCATGATCGGGATTGTGCTATATACAATCATCTCTGTTGTCGGCCTCTACAATGTTCAGAGAATTAAGACCAAGACCAACATTAGGTGGGTCTGATCAGACAGTTGATTTTACAGATGATGCTTCAATTACGACCCACTCTGAGGATGAATTACAAGGCCGACTATCTGCATTCTCCAATGCTTGTTATGAATTTGGTTTAACAAGTAGCAAAACACACACACACACACACACACACACACACACACACACACACACACACACACACACACAGACAGATTATAATGTAAGGCCTAAGTGGCAAACCGTCAATCTTTATTGACGTCACCGAACTGGGGACGGTTGACCATTTCACATGTCTAAAATCGGAAGTCATCAATAAATAATCCATAGTCTAAGAAATAAATAACAGGATTTGTAAAGCAGCAACACAATGAATGGGTTAATGGGTTAACAAAGAGAGTCTGGTAGAACAGGAAGAGTCGCTTAAAAAAAAAAAAAACAGAACAGGAAGTTATTGCCGAAACAAAAGCCCTGATGCATCACTCCTGTGTTATTAATACTCTACTTTATGGCAGTGAAATCTGGTCAACTTAGACTAAGAGAAACGTTTAAACAGCTTTCATGTGCCGTGTCTGTGAAGATTATTTGATGTTAAGCGGCAAGATAACATCACAAACACTACTTTAATCTCTAGAAATACCGAATAGTTTGTTACATTACTCTGTAGAAATACCCAATGATTTGTTACATTGCTGTCTATGGTTACCCAATAATGTGTCATAATACTCTCTGGGAATAACCAATAATTTGTTCCATTACAGAAAACAAGAATGACAGACAAACAGGCAAATAGATAGGGATATAGACAATCAGACGTACAGATGGACAAATAAACAGACGGATGGACGGACGGAAGGGCGAATTGACGGATGGATGGGTGGAGAGATAGACGGACAGAAGAAGAAGAAGACTACATAGGTTACAAATACTTTATCGTTGAAAATGAAAAACCAAATAATACAGTCCTAATATAACTTTATATACACACACTAACACCACATGTATCCCTGCCAGTATTTAACCGCATCCTTTAAACAGATTATGGCAAAACATCACCCGTTGGTGTTAAGCTAATAAGTATAAAAATTGAGTGGCTAAGTTGAACACATAAAATGCAAACACTTTGACAAGGGAGATAATAAATATATGTATTTGCTTAAAATTTACCCTTGAATTGTAGAACATTGATTTTGACGCCAACCGACTGTAAGTTTAGCAGTAGGGTGTTGAGCAATCATTTACTCAGATATCAGATTAATTGTTTTGTCAACAATGTGCGTTATAACATAGTTAGCCACAGTACAAAGGACATCTTAATTACAATGCAACGGAATAAGTAATTATTACACACAAGCCCTTACTAACCATACACACTCGCGCGCACGATATTTCTTCTTAATACAAAGGATTGTTTCAATTCAGTTTTGATAACTACAGATGTAGAAATATTTTTATTTTTATCATTGAATAGTCTTCTATGGCAGGCGTGCTAGCGAAGTTGACAGTGAACACGGTCGAGCTTGAGTAGTTTGCCATTACTTTCTGAACAATGCGAGAAATGTACCCACCACTCGGCGTCGGCTTACAGTACGTGTAGGAGCGGGTGATATATATCTCTCGGCCGCGCTGATCTCAAGTCTAATAAACTTGCATATCGTTTATAGGACGTCACGGTCAACCCCAAGCATTAGTTGTTCGTGATCTCTTGGCAAGTTTATGTTCAATAGTTTGCCATTGCTTTCTGAACGACCGGCACCCATACCAATTCGTAAAAAACAACGCAAGGCGGCCTACAGCCAAATAGCCCACAGCTGCGTTTCTAACGCAGTATGCATGATTACGGATTACGAACTGCGCATGTAACCTCTTCACCTCGGAGCAGGCGAGTCTACGTAAAGGAAATATCACATAATTCAAGTTTATATTCCTAGAATATTACATACAATAATAAGAAAGAGACAAACAGCTTTCTTTGGTCATGTGATGAGAAGAGAGACATTGGAGAACATCGTGACAACTGGAAAGATCGAGAGGAAGAGAGGCAGACCAATAAAAGTGACGCTAGACGGATTGAGACGCCGGCGCGGAGATATATGTCCAGCAGAATTGATTCAGAAAACCAAAGACCGAGATCTGTGGAGAGTCATAAACGCCTAAGCCAGCTGGCATGTCATTTGATGATGATGATGATGATTCCTATTATTGCATAACCGTATTTTCTCTGTTCTTCGGCGTTCAGTTTTATCTTGGTTGATATCAAAACTTATTTGTATTACCTTTCCTTGTGTCTCAAACTGTATAGCTCGGTGACCCGTAAAGTACTTTAGTCTCGTAACATCTGAAATTGTGTAACTCAGAGCCGTGTTTGGGGTGGTGGGCAGAACTAGGGTGCTGTGAAGGTAAGCGTCCGTTGTTGGCTTAAAAGCAAAACTTACACACGGGTATGTATAAGAGGGTGTGTGTGGATTATGTGTTTATGGGGGTGATAGACGTGTTGACTGGGCGATGAGATGTGTGAGACACTTCAGTGTGCTAGTAACAAGAAAGTTTGGGTGTGTATAGGTGTGTGTTTATGAAGGTGAAGGGTTTCCTAGGCTGTGAGATGTGTGTAAAACATCAGAGTGCTAGTAAGAAGTCAAGTAAAATGAGGGGACGTTTTATAGACCTTGATACTATATGGGTTTATGGTGCTTTAAAACATGCACGTCCTTTGGAGGACGTTGTGATCAATGAATATTTGTGGTTTTGTGTGCTTCCCTCATCATCGCGTGAGTTGCGCTGAATTGTTTCGTCACGCCCGTCTTTCCCCAAGCCTTTGACCGTGTCCAGGCTAGCTACAAGGTTTCTCTCTTGATTTGGTCCCTCTCCCTTGACCTGTCCGACATGGGAGACCTGACTAGTAGCTGCGCTACCGTCAGTATAGCTTTTTGGTTTCTCGAAACAAGCCAGCCCCTCTAACACGCCAAGGTTACTTGACACACACAGCTTGGAGTATGTGTAGTTCTATTACACTAGACAACAATTTTTAAAAAAATTACCGGATATGAACACATATATAACTAGCATATTCAGTTAGTCTTAACTAACTTTGGTGTGTTGAAAACGAAAATGATTGTCAAATATTTTGGTTGGCTCTAGTTTTCAAGATACATGACTGGCACCTTGCCGTCTTGACAGACGATAGTTTGTAAAATGGTGTTATACCTCTCCGTAACACAAAGCCTGTGCTGAACGTAGAGACCATGTCTTGCCCGTGCAGCATAATCCCTCTCTCAGCCTGTTTAGTGTACTCCAGAGGAATGGTAAACTAATACGTCTGGAACAAGACAAGCTGCAGAAGCTGCCGGATCAGCAAAGCAATGCTCTAACTGTACGCCTGTAGGAGCTTCGATCCTAGACCAGCTGCCAGCCAATGCTTAAGGCCTCGGTCTGCCCTGCCATGACTATTTTGTCTTTGGGTTGCATTTCCTCGCACCAGGATAAGGCTCGTACCCTCCCAATTGCGCTCTTCCGCCCGAAGCCGTTGGCACAATGTGGGGTGTCGGGTTTGGTAAGCGCCGCCCAACATTCGGCGCTGACAGAAAGCAGGTAGTACAGTCTACTGCCATACGGTTGCTCAGTCATATCTGACTAAGACCTGACTACCAATATATATATATATATATATATATATATATATATATATATATATATATATATGTGTGTGTGTGTGTGTGTGTGTGTTTGTGTGTGTGTGTGTGTGTGTGTGTGTGTGTGACGCCAGCCGGTCACGAACATGGAGGATATGCAGTGAAACGGTTAAGGCTTCTGGGTGTTTATGCTCGTGGCTACCGTTGCATTCGCATTTTCCTCATGTTGGACAGGTGGTTTATGGTTCCATCACCCTGATACTGAGTTGAGTGCGTGGCGCGACGCTGTGAGCTGTGAATTTCGTGTGAAATGCTTTTAAATCTGCCCTAGGTTGTGGAGCGTGAACTGCATATTCAGAGCAATGGCGATTGGCTATGTCCCAGAATTGACCGGTTTTTGTGCCTTATGCAGAAATGTGTGGCTGCTAGTCTTCTGGTTGACTGCCGCTTCCTTTGACGATGAACTGTGCTTTCGTGGAGGACTGTTGTTTTGGCATTCTGCAGACGACATTATGTATAGTTGTTTTGTTGCGTGAACTGCATTTCGGAAGAAAATGGCGTGGCTGGCTAGAAAACATCTATAAACGGAACAACAACATCTAGAAACATCGAGACCTTGTAGGTGAACATCTGGTTGGGAAAGTGACTGCCAGTTCCATCAAGGATGAACTGTATATTTTGTAGAGGACTTTTGTGGTGACATTCTGGCGGCGGCATTATGCACAGTGTGCCTGAGCGGGCCGTTGTTTGTCGAGACTCCTGTCTTTTCCACTTTTCACATGGGGCAGTGAGGAACATTTTATGTGATATTCACTGGCACGAGAACGGAGCATAATGGGGACGACCCTTTGCTGTGATGTTGGAACAGAGACTAATGACTAATGACTACATGACGCAATTGTTAATAATTTTTCTAATGTAACTAGAGTATGATGCAATCCTACATATGGTTACATTAACTTTGTGTATAAAAAAATATTATCTCTGATAAATCTTTGCTATTAGTTAATGCGTTTGTCCTTATCAAAAGTATCATTGTTAGAAATACCTAGGATATGTGTGAACAGCGCTAATAACTTCTGATATATATCTGGTGAGGTGGTATTTCTATCACAAAAACGAAAAATAACTAAAGTGATTAAGAAAGCATACAGTTGATATTTTAGCTGCAGAATATGAGACCTAGATAAGGTGAGCTATGCCTTTTGCAGTCCCAATGATTTGGAGAGAGCCCGCTGAGTATCTCAACAACTTTTATTTTTGCACGGTCTCTCCAGTTAGGAAAGGCATACCAAAGAAGAAGAAAATTGAATCTAGAATATTCAAACATCCCCTCTGCAATACGTCTGGTACCACAAGGCGATGACTTACCAGTTCCCAAAGTGCCAGAATCATTATCAACTGCTTCCATCGATGAAGAAAAGGACATTGGTGGTCCTGAACCATCAACCTCAAGCGTTCCAGATTTTGATCATCTACATCCACTAAACCACATTTAATAACCCAAAATGAAGTGAATGATCTTGTAAGAGATCTGGATTTGCCTACAATTATATGCACATTAAGACCCTCGTCAGTGTTACCACGTTTCTGCTGCTCTAAATATTTCTCTACATATCCATCCATCCATCATTTGCCATGCCGATAAGCGTGGGCGGTCATGTTTTGCCATCTCACTCGATCACCAGAGTCGTGGATCAGCTCGTGTTTCTGTCTCGACCATGCCACGTGGCCAAGCCATCTAGGTATTTACTTCTCTGTCTTCCCCTTGGTCTCTTACCTTCGATCTTGTCAGTTGTCACCAAGTTCTCCAATTCATTTCTTCTGCTCAAAAACTGTTGACTGTCTACTTCTAATGTCTCTAATCAGTTTACGATCTTCATTTGTTTCTTGTAGGACTTGTTCATTGGTTTTTCTGTCTGTCCATGGTATTCTTTGCATTTTCCTCAGAAACCACATTTCCACAGCAATCAGATTTTTTTTTCCAGCTTGTCTGCTCAATGTCCATGCTTCACATCAATACATAATTACAGGTTCTATGTAGCACTTCAACACTCTTTTTCTCGTTTCAATTGATATCATTTTATTGGTGAATATGTTTTTCATCTTGCATAAGGCTACCTTCGCAATGACAATTCTTGTTCTAATCTCTTCAAGGCATCTCCAATCTGATGTCTACATATTAACTCTATGAATACATATTCACTGTAATTATTTCTCACAAACTATTTTACGTGATGACTCTAATTATTTCTCACAAACTGGTTTTCATATTAAATTCAAATATTTCTCACAAATAAAGAACATAATTTATACAATAGTAAACCATACATTTCGTGTGTGTTATTTCTCAACATAGTCTCCCTGCTTGGCAACATACTTGCTCCACTTGTCCACTCCCTTGTTGACATCTTCTAGGAAAACGTTTTTGCTTATGGCCTTGAACCATTTGTGTACCGCCTCCATGACCTCTTGGGCGTCTGCAAACCTCACTCCCGCAAACGTTGTTTCAAGGGTCCAGATAAGTGAATGTCCAATGGCGCCAAGTCGGACTCTGTGATGGATGTTTCAAAACCTCAGATTTTAGAGCGCGCAGTTTATCCATTGAATGGGGAGGCGTATGAGTGCCGTGGTTATCGTGAAGTAACAAGACTGCTTTTGCAGCACTTCGATCGTAACGCCGACTTCAATTTGTTCACTGGTATGTCACTGTATCGAGCACTAGTCACAGCCACACCTTTCTTGGAAATGTACCGATATAGAGCTCTTGATATCACAGAAGATGGTCATCGGGACTTTCCTAGCTGATTTCTGCGACTTTAGTTTTTTCCTAACCGGAGACAACGGATGTTTCCATTATGAAATCTTCCTACACACGCATACACTCTCCTCTGTTTCAAACAATAGTCACTGTAATGAACCATCCATCATTCTTCTGTAAACTTCACAAGGCCCATAACCTCTGACCACAAATAAAAAACGAATAAGACCTCGCAGTACTTCCACAATGGAAGTCGGAAGTGGGGAAGCGATTTTGTAATCGCTATTGTGCATACAGATAATGCATACAGATAAAACTACTATGGAGAAAGAAATATACATTAATGGGGAATACTTGGAGGTGGTGGGAAATTTTGAATATCTTGGGTAATTGATCACCAACAACGGTGACACAATGAAAGAAATTAAACGGCGACAATCCATTGCTCTTCAAAGACTAAAACAACTGAATAAATTATGGAGTGGGACAGACAGAACTACAAAAATTAGATTTTTAAGAGCATGCATCTTTCCCATTGCAACATACGCCTGCGAGACATGGACACTTACTTTACAAGCTGAACAGCGCATAAACGCCTTTGAATATAAATGTTATAGACGAGTTCTAAGAATATATTGGGTAAAGAAAAGAACAAATGCATCCATACTTCAAGAGTTGAATATTGAAGAAGGTTGGCTATTAATGACGATAAAACAAAGAAAACTGAAATATTTTGGTCACTTGAAACGTCACGAAAGCTTGGAGAGAACAATAATGGAAGGGTATTTGCCTGGGAAGAGAGGAAGAGGAAGGCCAAAGAGAAGATGGGTGCAGGATGTGGCGGATGATCTCCAGATGGGTGTATCAGACGCGGGACATCTTGCTTATGATCGAGAGGTTTTCCGGAAGGTTGTTATGGGAGCGAGGTTCTGCAAAGGACATGCTACTGAATGAATGAATGAATGAATGAATTGTACATACGCAAACTGCTCGATCTTCATGACCCCTACATTAGTTATTGATTAAAATTCTATTACTTAATAACTTTCCCTCGCATATATTCAGTCACAGTATTTCTCACAACCTGGTTTATCTCAGAATGATTTGCCCACACCTGACAAATTAGACCACAGTATGATATTATGTCATGACGAGTCCTTAAATAAATAACTACACAGTGCCTTGGGCAATCTCCTGGAATAAAGTCTGTCAACATTATACGTGGCAATGTTAAAATGGGCTCAATGACATTGCCAAAGGCATCTGATGACATAACTGTAGTCTAGTTAGACGTACTAAACTGTAGTTAGACTTACTGGTTCATTTAGTGTGTGTAGTGTAGTTGTTGAGACTATTCTAATTTCATCATGTCGGATCAAGAACTGATGGAATTGATGGTAATTAGTTAACTGTTTGGTAAAATATTTATATTTATCCATTTTCAATTGTTTTGTGTCGCTGTTGTCTTTTCTTGCCAACTGTTTTGCTGTAAATTCATATGTTGCTAATAATAGAATTGTAGTTGATCATGATGCTCTACTATTACTATTACTGCTGCTTGTGCTGATGCTGTAACTACTACAGCTGCTACTGTTACTATTACAACTGTTGCTAGCTTTCCTGTTGTTGCCGTCACGTCTACTACTCCTCCTCCCCCACCCTCCGCCTCCTCATCCTCTTACTACTACTACTACTACTACTACTACTACTACTACTACTACTACTACTACTACTACTACTACTACTACTACTACTACTACTACTACTACCACTACTACTATTACCACTGCTACTACTACCACCACTACTACTACCACTACTACCACTACTACTACCATTACTACTACCACCACTTCTACCACTACTACCACTACCACTACTACTACTACCACCACCACCACCACCACCACTACCACCACCACTACTACCACCACAACCAACACCACTACCAGCACCACCACTGCTACCACCACTAGTACTACCACTACTACTACTACTACTACTACTACTACTACTACTACTACTACTACAACTACTACTACTACTACTACAACAACAACAACAACAACAACAACAACAACAACTACTACTACTACTACTACTACTACTACTACTACTACTACTACTACTACTACTACTACTACTACTACTGCCACTACTACTATTAGTAGTAGTAGTATTCCCACTTTCCTTTCAGAACCTTACCCCAGTGTGTCACAGATTCCCACTACATACGGTATCCGAATAAAACACGTTTCAGACCCAAACCTGATCATGGCCATAACCCTAGTGGTATCACGTGATGGTACGCTAACTATAACTAGGTGTGTGTTACCACTTCTCACATAGTGGGGGGGGGGGGGGGGGGGGGGGGGCAGATCAGTGACTGTTTGCCCGCGCGTTGATCACGGGTTCGAAATTCTACCAAGACGGATTTGTGGCAATAATCTGTGCTTACAGATCCATCAAGCCTGAAATGGATAGCAATAAATGTCTTGAGATGGTTGGCATGATCTTGAACAAAAAAAAAACAAAAAAAACATCACCGGTCGATTGCAGATTGGTTTATAAATTATAGCTGGATACCGCCATATCCAATACACACAGGGTTTGTAATAGTCATCCTTTTCTTTACTTACCAGCACTGCGAAGAAGGTTTTGCGAACGCAATTCGCAAGTCCGCACACCGCATTCAAAACACAAAATGTTTTGTATATACTTTACAGGACATCGCTGTCAACACCAGCATCTTTCAGTTGATTGTTGATTTCTTCGCAAGATTACGCTCAGTAGTCTGCCACTGCTTTCTGAGCGACCGGCTCCATGCTCGCATAAGTCACTGGCGCGACTCGAACCGCTTACAATTCTCATGCACTCACGTCAACCACGAGAGCATTCGGCGTTACGGAGAAAACTGCTAACGCCTCAACCAGGGAGACCGGCATTCAAAACACAGCTGTGGGTAATTTGGGAAGTTGTCGTACCATGGTATGAATGCCGGTCGTTCAGAAAGCAAATGGGAAACTAATGAAAGTAAACATTGCCAAGAAATCACAAACAGTAAAAAAAAAAAAAAAAAATATGCTGAGGTTGACCTCGACGTGCTGTAAAGAACATACAACTAACTGACTGTAACTTTACTCAACTCCCTTTTGTTATTATCAGCGAAGCCGTGGTAGCTAGGTAGATAGCACGCTTGTCTTCCTGTCTGACGGCCGTGTGTTTGAATCTCCTTCTAGGTCGGAATTTTCGATTCAGCCTAAATCTGGTGGGAGGCATATTTGGTGAATCTGGCAATGAAAGGAGACCTTCAGGGGTGTGCAGATTATAGAGAATTAGTGATACTGTCAGTTTCTGGGAAAACAATACGCATGATCATTCTAAATAGATTAGAGTTGACACATAACTAAGGGATCACATGCAGGTTTTCGACCACATAAATCCTGCACCGAAAAAATATTTAAATTGTTCGCAGACGGTCTCCCTTGCCTAGGGTTTAACGTTTTTCACCGTACTCCAGTATATTCTCGTGAGTGACGTAACCTGCGCGAGAATCGTTAGCGGTTCTCGCCGCGTTGGTAACTTACGGGGTATGTGAGCCGGCCGCTCAGAAAGCAGTGGTAAACTACTGAGCGTAATCTTGCCTAGTACATCAAGAGCAGTTGAAAAATGCTGATGTTGACTGCAACGTCCTGTAATGGATATGCAACAATAACAATAACAATAACTAAATCTAGGGATCATGATAAGCGTGGGCGGTTATGTTTCACAATCCCACCAGAGTCGTGGATCAGCTCAGTGTTCTTGTCTCGGCCATACCATGTGGTCAAGCCATCCAGGTATCTACTTGTCTGCCCACCGCTAATTCTCTTCCCCTCGATCTTGCCAGTTGTCACCAACTTCTCCTATGTATTTTTTCTCATAACGTGTCCAAAAACTGTGACAGTCTACATCTAATTTCTCTAATAAGTGTACGGTTGTTATTTGTTTCTTCTAAAAAAAAAAAAAAGTCGCTTAAAAGTCGACAGGGTCGACTTCATTGCACCGGGTTTTATCCCATATGGCTCGGTCTCTTTCCGCAGAACGGAAAGCGTCGCAGAAAGCACGAGCTCCGTAGCTTTTAGCGACGACCCACAGGAGTCTCCGAACATTTAACTCATAAACCGAAGGGCGCGGCCCGGAATCGAACCCACAACCTTCGGAGCACGAGTCAAACGGCTTGACCACTTCGCCACAGAGACTCCCTTTGTTTCTTCTAAAACTGGTACAATGACATTTTCTGGGAAGTAAAACCGGCCGGTGTGATAAACCCAATAAACATCGAATACTGACTGGTCTAAAGATATGGGTCTATCATTACATACCCAATACGACGGCATTATGTACAGTGAAATGTTTCTTTACATCTGTTAGATGTTGTTTTGTTGCGTGAACTACATTTCGGATAAAAAAATGGTGTGGTGGCTAGAAATCATCTAGAAACAGAACGGCAATATCTAGAAACGTCGAAATTTTGTGAGTTAACATCTGTTTGGGAAAGTGACTGCCAATTCAGTCAGGGGTGAACTGTAATGTTCGTAGATGATTTTGTGGTGACAATCTGGCGATGGCATTTTGCAGAGTGTGCCTGAGCGGGCCGTTGTTTGTCGAGACTCCTGTCTTTTCCACTTTTCACATGGGGCAGTGAAGAACATATAAATGTTCCTCGTGTTCCAGTATATATATACACACACAATTCCGATAATGGTGTCCGGTCTTAGTCAGATATGACTGAGCTACCTTACGACAGTAGACGGTCTTACCTGCTTTCTGTTAGCGCCGAATATTGGGCGGCGCTCACCAAACCCGACACTCCACGTTGTGACAACGGCTTCGGGCGGAGGAGTACAATTGGGAGAGTACACGCCTTACCCTAGTGCGAGTAATTGCAACCTAAAGACAAAATGTCATAGCAGGGCAGCCCAGGCCCTAGGTCTTGGTCGACAACTGGTCTAGGATCGAAGCTCCAACAGGCGGACAGATAGAGTATTGCTTGCTGATCCTGCAGCTTCTGAAGCTTGTCTTGTTCCAGGCATATTGGTGTTACCTTTCTTCTGAAGTACACTAGATAGGCCGAGAGAGGGATCATTTTGCTTGGGCAACACAAGGTCTGTAAATTCAGCCCAAACTTTGTATTATGGAGAGGTATAACTTCATTTTACAAACTATCGCATGTCAAGACGGCAAGGTGCCAGTCAGTCAGTCATACAAGTGTCGTTTGCTTGTGTCATTTACTTGTTGTTTGTCCATCAAGAATGATGATGACCATTCATTTCATCCAGTGGGGTTGAAAGTATGGAGCCGTGAGTTCTAAGATGGCTGATAAGGCCTATTTTGGTTCGAAATGTTCTTTGACAATGTGGACAAAGAATGCTTGACGTTCCAGGAGGAGGATCTCCTGCAGTGATTTTTCTGCCCAGCTTTTTCTTCACAGCTCTTGCAGTCCTGGTTGCTTCACAAGTGACTGCACCCTTAAGTAATGATGTACGCCATGAATTACGGTCTTTAGCAGCAGCCTCCCAAGTGTCAAGATGCATTCCAAAAGCTTTAAGTAAGATTTTCCGTGCCTTCAAAGCGTTTCCTCTGGCCGCCTTGGGAGCGTTTCCACAACGCAGTTCGCCGTAAAAAAAAAAAAAAAATTGTTTAAAGAAGCTGTGATCTGGCATACGAGTTAAGTGACCAGCCCAGCGAATCTGATTTTTCATTAGTAAAGTGTGGATACTAGGCATGGACGCTCTTTCTAGAACTTCAGTGTCTGGGATCTTGTCTTGCCATTTAATCTTCAGTAACTTCCTAAGGCAGACTTGTTGGAAGTGGTTTAATTTC
>OY992890.1:30807466-30839966 GCA_963921405.1 Cepaea hortensis
GGTGGACTACTGTGGGCAATAGCTCACAGTGAGACTAAGGGTCCACACAAAAAAAGGCGGAGGCGGGGGAATCAGCTTGTCTGGGGTAACCGCCAATCCCCCCCCCCCCCCAAAAAAAAAAAAAAAAATTTACCCAACACAACCGACACACAGGGCCGTGGGGCCTGGGGGGGGGAGGGGGGGGGGCTCTGGGAACCGTGAGCCCTTCTAAAAAAAATTCTAGTTTCTTTAGTGAACATTTCAATTTTTGAATATTAAGAATGATGCATATGTTGGGGGGGGGGGGGCATAAGAATTTTAGAAAGGCTTAGGTGGGGCGTAGCACAAAAAAGGTTGGGAAACACTGTTATACACGCTTCGCATCCATAAAGAAGTCCAGGTTCTTTGTAGTATCCCAACACTGCTCTTCTCGTTGCAATTTACCTCTTTTTATTGTTCTACCCACAGGATTATAACTGGAGTAATTGCTGTTGTTTAATTTAGTTAGTTAGTCGACAGATCATCCTCGCTGCACATCGAACCATTCAGTCCATAAGTGCTCGGATCCCCTCCTCAGCAAATCCCGCAGCGTGTAGAGGCTAACGACGCCAGTTCTGTGTTGGTTTATCAATCTTCTTTGGCTTCCTGCGTAGTGTTCTTGTTTGGCCACACCTCTTTTAATTTGATGCTCTAGCAGTCTGGCCATTGTTGTAGATTCACAGTCATCACTTGGTTCTCGCAAAAGTCTCACATCACGTAGAGCATTCAGAATGTCAGCCTGGTCCATGGCGCGTCCGCCCTCCACAGTAGCCTCACCTGCGAGCTTGTCAGCCCGCTCATTTCCTTGTACTCCCGCATGCCCTGGCACGAAGATGAAACTAATCTTTGCCAGCCGAGACCGCTTCAGAGGCAGCAACCATTCTCTTCGGATCGACCCCTCCTCTATCCTCTTGATCATGTTCATTGAGTCGCTAAGGAAACAAGCCCTGGTGAATGTCTGTGTCTCGAGCCATGTTATTGCTTTACTTACTGCCATGACTTCCATGGTCAGGCTACTTGTGGTTTCAGTGAAAGCACCAGAGTCCTCCTTCACAATTCTCCCTCCGGCCCGAGCTGTAAAGGCCCATGAGCTTCTCACATGTCGGACGACCGACCCATCTGTGTAGATGACCGCGTCACCGTCTAGCGAATCCTCGAAAATCAACGCTTGTACTTCAGCCTCAACAGCAGCCGGATTTTCTTGTCTGCATTTTCTATCTAATTGGATGCAAACTGAAAAGGATGTGCAGAAGTCTGTTGGCACTTGCACCCACTCCTCGCCAGGTTCTAAGTCCTCAAGTGAACACACCTGTTGAAGAATGTCTTCGGCTTGACCCATCCACGACAGTCCTCTTTTTAACCTGCTGCCCTTCACCTTCCTAATTTCACTATGCAGTGGATGTTGTGTGTTTGCGTTAATTCTGAGGTAGGCGCGTGCCCTGCAAACTTGTATTCTCTCTTCAATGGTTGGAAAATCAAGAAGGTAGCGCATCGCCCTGCATGCTGTATCTCTTGTACATTCAAGAATAATGCGCATAGCTTCATTCTGTATCCTTTCCATCCTTTCTATCTGCTTATGGCTGAGAGTCAAGATTGCCATTGCATACTCCAAAACAGACATGACCAGCCCCTCGTACAGAAGACATAGATGGCGCTGCTCACAGTTTGCTGCCGCCATCACCCGCATCGCTGCCAAACCCCGCTTGGCCTTTGTTATCACCTGGTCTATGTGCACATTATAAGCAAGGCTTCAATCAAACCGTATCCCCAGGTAATTCATTGCCTGCGTTCTTTCCACCGTCTCTGAACACAGCATTACAGTTGGTGTTGGATTGTTGACAATATGATTATTCAACGAGAACCAAGTCACTGTTGCCTTTGTTGGGTTAACCATTGCCCCAGCTTCATCACACCAAGTACTTATGCGATTGAGTTCGGTTTGTAGTTCCCCAGCAACCTCCTCTCTATCCTTACCCTGACGATACACTAAAACATCATCGGCATATGACAATGTCCTGCCAGGTCCAGTGATCTGCTCACTGGTGATTCTCACTGTGTAGGCGTTGAACAGTACCGGAGATAATGGTGATCCCTGTGGTAGGCCAGGATATATTGTTGTTGGTTCCGAAGTCCAACTGCCACATCTAAAAACTACTTTCCGTTGGAAGAGGGCTGCAGCGATCCAACTAAGGAGGAATGGACTTACGTTTAGTTCAAGAAGCTGAAACATTAAAAAATCCAGTGGTACTCTGTTGTATGCGTCCTCAAGATCAATCGCTGCAGCAACGGTTTCAGTGCCTGAGTGGAAACCTTCATAGACATCCTGGGCAAAGACTGCTGCATTGGTCCAGGTTTCTCTTTTTGGACGGTACCCACCCAGGGTAGGTGGGAAAACACCTTGCCTCTCTAGTTGGCTTGATATTTTCCTGGCAATTACCTTCTCCAGCAGCTTGCCTATTGTATTCTGCATGGTTATAATTCGATATCCCTGAATTTTTTTGTGGTCTTTGTCAGGCTTCGGCAAGGGAATCAGATAGCTGTGTAACCATTCCTCCTTGATGCTAGCACTCCCTATACTGTTGTTGTACATGTCTGCTAGTTTCTCTAGCTCATTGTCGGTACACCTATTTATGTCGTCGTATCTTATGCCATCAGGACCTGGAGCACTGTTTTTTGATCGTCGAAGCACAGCCTTGATTTCTTTCACTGTCACTGTGTCTTCATCCGGAGTGTTCTGGGCCTTGCATCTGTCTGAGGTGACCTCCTTGGCCAGATTTCGACCTCCCATGTCTGTCTGGTTGCCCTGCTCAAGGTAGCGTTCAAAGAGGGCTTTGCCCTTGTCCTCGTCAGTCCTCTGCCAGATGAGGTCAGCACCTTGGAAGTCAGAAATGCTCTTATTCTTGACTACACCACTCATGCTTTTATGTAGTCGCCAGAACAATTTCAGTGACTTGTCTGTGCTTACTCTTTGACACACCTCTGCCCATTTTTCCCTTTTAACCACCGTGACCAGTTTTTTGAAATAGCTTACTTTTGTGTGCATCTCTCTTTCTAAGTGCAAGCAGGGACTAGGATGACCAGCTCTGTTCTTCTTGGCATTTTGCCATCTCCTTACAGCACTGCGCTTATCCACCCACGCCTTATCCACCTCGAAACTCCACCACGGTGGCTGCTCCCAGCTTTTTTTCCTGCCCTGAAACGTTCTGCGCTTGTCACGTCTTATTTTACTCACCACATCTTGCCCTGTACTGTCATACTGGAACGTCTTTACCTTTAGCTTGTGCTGCCTGGTTCTGCCTTTCTCCACCAATATGCTGCAAGGGTGGTGGTCGCTGCCATGGTGTCCTAGGACACCCCATCTACACACTGTAGTGAGTAAAGGTGAAACTAGCGCCAGATCAATAGCACTGTCCTCATCGCCTGGACGGCTTGCTGTCCTAGTGACACAGCCACTGTTGATACAAACCAGGTCGATGGTTTCCAGTGCAGTCTCGAGCTCCTCCCCTTGTGTATTGGAGGAAGTGTTTCCCCATGATCTGCCTTTAGCGTTGAAGTCACCACAGAAAATAACATTCCTCTCGTGGCCTAATATGCCACTTAAGCACTGCCACTTCTGGGCGTCCATACTCCCATTGCGGGCATAAACATTCACCAACACGAATGGTACACTGGAATGAACTCTCAACGCCTGTATTTGTATATCGTCACTGTCCCAACTGGACATGTCTAGCTCTGCCGCCACCATGCTGTCGCGAACGAGAATCGCCGTTCCCAGATGTCGTCTGTTGTAGAAACATTTGAAGCCGGCAATTCGGAGTGGCTGATCGCCCAGTCTCGTCTCCTGGAGTGCTACAATGTCGTTCCTGTAAACTAGGGTTTCTAAAATAGAGCCCCGTTGTTTTACACTGGCACAGTTCCAATATAGAATACGGATGTTCCTGAGTCCTAGACGGTGACACTTGAGTCTAAAACGCCTCAAACCACCGCGCTTACCTTGTTTCTTCCTCCCTGCGCGGCTACCACGCCGCTTCGTTATGTTGACTGCTGAACCCTCGGAAAACACACGTTGTTCCGCCATGTTGAAAAAACGTAAACACAGACTGCTGAGAACCACACACGCTGCTGAAAATTCACTCAAGGAAGGCTTCGCTCGATGCACGAACTCCGTAGCACCCGCGCAGATCTTGAGTATAAACTCCTGGTTTTACATCCTGGCACACCAATTACACGCAAGAGATGAATAAATTATTGTTTAATTTAATGACCGTTTAGGTTTATTTATTGATTTTTTTTTTTCCAGCGATAGTATGATGTTCAAGTTTATCTCTTCATCTTGTTCATATTGACTGTTGTACTAGCAGTTAGTTAGTTAGTTAGTTGTGGTTACACATTTGAGCAACGGTCACCAAATAAAAGCTCCGTTCCTGAACCAGTGAAACCACAAAGTGTTTCTGACTGTCCCATCTCAAAAAGTAAAGCAGACATCAGTTCCGACAACACCAACAGCACGCACACGCATTTCTGCATAAGGCCACTGCCAGAATGGCAACACAGCAGTCTGCCACTAGAATTACAGTCCATCGTCTATGGAAGCAGCAGACAGTAGAACAATCAGTAATTGCACACGTGTTACTGCATAAGGAATATCAGCTGGCTCGAAAACTTACTATCCGCCATTTTTCTGAACATGCAGTTCACAGCAAAAACCACAAGGTTTGTTAGTTTGTTGCACATCTTATACAGGACGTTTGCAGTCAACACCAGCATTTTACTGCTGTTTTTGATGTCTTGGCAACTTTAAATTCAGTAGATTGCCATTGCATTCTGAACGACCAGCTCCCATACCAACTCGTTAAAATCCAGCGCAACGTGATATGCTGCCAAATCGGTCGCAGCTGTGTTTTCAACGCGTCCGTAAGCTCTTTGCCACGGAGCCCGGCAGTTATGACATTAATTCTGCAAATTTCAGATATTTATGACTTTAACTCAAGTTAACTCAGATAATTATGACTTTAACTTTGATTATCCCAGACAGTTATGAACTTTCTTCTTATTGACAAATCGTTTGCATTACTTAAACTCTAATTGACCCAGAAAGTTATTATTTTACCTCAATTTAACCCTTATATTTATTACTTTAACAGTAATTAACCCAAGCAGTAATTACGTAACATCTAAATAGCCCACATTACGATTAGTTAGTTAGTAAATTAGCTAGTTACTTAGATAGTTAGTTACTTAGATAGTTAGTTAGTTACTTAGATAGTTAATTAGTTAGGTAGTTAGTTAGTTATTCAGCTAGTTAGTTAGTTACTTAGATAGTTAGTTAGTTAGTTAGTTAGTTAGTTAGCTAGCTAGTTAGTTAGTTAGTTAGTTAGTTAATTAGTTAGTTAGTTAGTAATTAGTTAGTTAGTTAGTTAGTTAGTTAGTTAGCAAGCAAGTATGTAAGTAAGTAAGTAAGTAAGTAAGTAAGTATGTAAGTAAGTAAGTAAGTAAGTAAGTAAGTAAGTTAGTTAGTTAGTTAGTTAGTTAGTTAGTTAGTTAGTTAGTTAGTTAGTTAGTTAGTTAGTTAGTCTCGGTTCCAACTTCACGCCAACGGGTCGTCCCCATTATGCTCAGTTCCTGTGCCACTGAATATCACACAAGATGCTCCTCACTGTCCAATGTGAAAAGTGGAACAGACAGGAGTCTCGGCAATCCAACAGCACGCACAGGTACACTGTGCATAATGCCGTCACCAGAATGCCAACACAAAAGTCCACCACGAAAAATACAGTACAGTTCATCGTCGATGGAATCGGCAGTCACCAGAAAGACTTCATTGACCCGGGTTTTCTCACATCTCTCGATATATTTCGGCAGGGAGCCCACCGAAAGCGCCGCACAGAGCACGAACTCCGTAGCTCCAATCTACTCCTATGAGTTTCCTGAAAAATGAACGCGTAAACCGAAAAGGCAAACCAGTCAATTCAGCAACAGCCGGTAGCCATTGTTCCGAACATGCAGTTCACTGTACAAACAAAAGCGGACAGATGTAAACACATTCCACATGAATTTCACAGCTCACAGTGTCGCGCCACGCACTCACTCAGCAGCAGGGCGACGGAACAATATTCTACCAGTCCAACATGAGGAAAATGCGAATGCAAACCGCAGCCACAAGAGACCGTAGCGGTTCAATGCCTAACCGCCATATTGGAGACCGGGGGTCTCAACGAGTAGTTATGGCATTAACTATAATTAAAGCAGATTGTTATGTCATTAAATGACCCCGGCAGTTTTGCCTTTAATTCTAATACACCCAGCCGGCTAGAACTCCGGCCTCTCATTCGGGAGACCCGGGTTCGATCCCTCGGTAAGGTGTGGGAATTATTTTCTTTCGGGGGCAAAGAGAAAATTCTAACCTGCACAGTTCGCGGCGACTGCACTAGCCAGGCGGCCTTAATTCCTCAGGCTCAAAGACCCTCCCTCTCCCCCCCCCCCTCACACCCCGCCAAACACCGCAAGGTTGGCAGCAAATGACAGTTTTTTTACACCCAGACAGTTGTGACTTTAACTCGTTTAACCCAGACAGTTTGTACATATCCTTCGCTATATGTGCCACAGGCAGCCACTGGACCTGGCAGGTCCTGTCTATGATAGCCGCTGGCAATGATGAACACTCCAAGATTGGAAAAGGAATAAGCTATCTAGAGTTCGCCCCACAGGAAGTGCTGACGAAGATTCCCTTCAGGCGCATTCTCAACACCCATTTGTGGTTCGATTACTTTCCGCAGCAGGTAATTACACGTGTATATCGGTAACACTGGCTTGATTACTTCCGCAGCAGGCAATTACACTTGTATATTGGTAACACTGACTTGATTACTTCCGCAGCAGGCAATTACACTTGTATATTGGTAACACTGACTTGATTACATTCCGCAGCAGGCAATTACACTTGTATATTGGTAACACTGACTTGATTACATTCCGCAGCAGGTAATTACACGTGTATATCGGTAACACTAGCTTGATTACATTCCGCAGCAGGTAATTACACTTGTATATTGGTAACACTGACTTGATTACATTCCGCAGCAGGTAATTACACTTGTATATTGATAACACTGACTTGATTACTTTCCGCAACATGTAATTACACTTGTCTATTGCTAACACTGGCGTGAATACTTTCCGAAGCAGGTTATTACGCTTATATATTGGTAACACTTTCGGGCGCACTAGGCAAATTGATAGCCAGCTTTGCTGTTAAGACCATAAGCACGGTCGGACACGGTGTCGACGCCTGGGCTGGTCGCTTGCCAAAGTGATGGAAAGTTTGGTGACTTATACCTCCTTGCTTCTCATGTCTACAAGATGTGACGGCGCTATCTCATGACACCACAGACCCATAGCACGAAACTGCTTAGAGACAATAAAAAAAATACAGTAATTAAAACGTAAATTAACACAAATAAACGTAAAATTAAGACAAATAAACGTAAATTACCACCCACACAGGTGATTCAGAGTAACATAAATAGAGCCGGAGAGCTCTGAATAAATTGCATATTTTTTTTAAAGTTAGTTGATTATTATTAAAGGTAATGGGCACCAGGAAATTCATTTGGAAGTAAAGACGGCCGGCGTTTGTTGGTTGTTGGTCAATTTTGTCCTGTTGATCAAGACTTTTAATTAGATTATTATCTGATGAGTGAAAACAGTAGATGAAGAAGAAGAAGAAGAAGAAGAAGAAGAAGAAGAAGAAGAAGAAGAAGAAGAAGAAGAAGAAGAAGAAGAAGAAGAAGAAGAAGAAGAAGAAGAAGAAAAAGAAGCAGCAGCAGCAGCAGCAGCAGCAGCAGCAGCAGCAGCAGAAGAAGAAGAAGAAGAAGAAGAAGAAGAAGAAGAAGAAGAAGAAGAAGAAGAAGAAGAAGAAGAAGAAGAAGAAGAAGAAGAAGAAGAAGAAGAAGAAGAAGTTCATGTTGGTCGTTATTAATATTACCATCGTCATCATCATCATATGAGAATGACTAAGACCAGGAGTACTGCGAAGTGAAACTATTTCTAAACGCAGTCTTTACTTTTCAAGTAATAATAATTTGAAATGCGTACACATTCTAAATCCTTTCTTTGTTAACCAGGTCACGGAGAAGAAAACAAAGATTATATTCACAGTCAGAAACCCAAAGGATACAGCAGTTTCTTACTACAATCACCACATGTCACTGTCCTTTCTCTATGGATACACAGGATCATTCAACAATTTTTTTCCACTGTTTATGGAAGGCCAAGGTGGTAATTTATTCTAATGTTGTGAAATGTAGAGATTTTATATATTGTGTGATTTATTTATAAACATGGACAATAAGTAGACATTCCTTCTCTTCTTTTCTTGCTCTGCGAAAGGAAAGACCATACACAGATACGAGCGTATGTTTTTTTTTTTTTTTTACTTCTTTGTTAACGGGAAATGGCAAGAATACTATTTAAACATATCAAATGTCAGAATCACAGATAAGTAATCGAAATGTTTCATCGAAAATTGTAATCAAAGCCATTAGTAAGAGGAACGAAAATACGTAGAGACGGACGAGGTTTGGATGTTGAAAACTTAATTAAGAAAAGGAAACAAATTAAAGCTGGAAACAATACACATGAAAATAGAGTGGAGTACACACGCGCGCGCGCGCGCGCGCACACACACACACACAAACACACACATATATATATATATATATATATATATATATATATATATATATATATATATATATATATAAGAGAATGCTTGTTTGTTTGTTTGTTTGTTTGTTTGTTTGTTTGTCCTTTATGCGTTCCAGAACGGTCCATCCGATTGAGATTAAATTGTGTACAGATGTTGTTCTCACTCCCGCAGATCCAACTGAAATAGTTTTTAATTATTACTTATTTTTTTAATTTTTACACGAAATAAAAAAAATCATTACGGGCTTCAGAAACAGACGAGCAACTGGAACGGGAACGGGAGCAGGGGCCGAACGCGTACTCTGTGCGCTTAGAGAAATGTATTTGAATGTATAATGACTACTTATAAGAATTAAAAGAGACGCTCCCCGCCAGGGGCTAGGAAACGCCGGACCGGGTCGTCTTCTGAAACAAGCGAGCAACGGCGAGCAAGACTGGAAACCGTTCGAGTACGCGATGCTCAAGCACGTTCATCTGTTGTACAGATATTTTTCTCACTCCCGTAACGGGAACGGGAACGAGAACGGGAGCAGGGGCCAAACGCGTACTCTGTGCGCATAGAGAAATGTATTTGAATGTATAGTGACTACTTATATGAATTAAATGGGACGCTCCCTGCCAGGCGGGGCGAAGCCGGGCCTGGTGGTCTAGTATATATATATATATATATATATATATATATATATATATATATATATATATATATATATATATATATATATTAACAGTGACAGATATCATCATCAAGTGCATTGCCGACTGATGTGGGATATCATGCTACTCCCATTTCGCGATCTCCAACGGTATATATCAATTCTTCCGTGACCTGATACGAGACTGCCAATAATTTTTGTATAGCTGTCTTCCTCTATCTCTCTGTGCACACATATTTCAAGTTCTCACAACATGTTCCGGTTCGTGTCGTCTCATAACGTGGCCAGGCTAATTTAGAGCTCATGGGGTTATCAACAAAGGAATACAACAGGCAAGAGGAACTTCAATAGCAGCAGGACATTTGTCACGTCGTGTCTTGGAAACCGGTCATGCAAATGATAGAGACAGCGCTTTTCGCGTGTTGTTTCATACACACAATAGTCGTTTGTTAAAGTTTGCAGAAGCCATAATGATTAATCTATATAGGCCAGATTTGTGCAAACAGAAAGACATGATAGTCCATTTAAAATTACCATGGTAAACAATTAATATTACTGTGCAATCATGTGTATATTTCAGCTTGGAAGAAGCATCTAATTATTTTACTTTATGTTGTGAGACTTCAGCAGTATGTAACTGACGAGATGCAGCGAAATATGCCAGGCAATAAATCGTACAATCTATGGCTTGTGTCATCGTTATTCAAATTCACTACGAGAATAATTAACGCCAAAATTAAATCAGTAGGATCTGAAACATGGAGAATAACTAAAAGAATTATTGTTAAAATGCGAACATTCATTAACCGGTGACTGAGCAGAACAGTCAGTCAAGTACAGGTGTCTCTTACACGCCTTGTGTCAAGATTAAGACGGAGCACTTATGGGCATTCCCCTAGTGCTGTGGTGTCGGTTCTTGTGGCAACTCACATCAGCAGTCAGCCCAACAGGCCTTACGGCGCATCGCGCAAACGACGCTAGATCAATATTGTCATAAACCAGTGGGCACTCGGTGGTTGATGCCAGATTTAGTCGGTGGTTGATGTGGTTAAATTTACTCGGTGATTGATGTGGTCAGATTTACTCGATGGCTGATGTGGTCAAATTTACTGGTGGTTGATGTGGTCAGATTTACTCGATGGCTGATGTGGTCAGATTTACTCGGTGGTTGATGTGGTCAGATTTACTCGGTGGTTGATGTGGTCAGATTTACTCGGTGGCTGATGTGGTCAGATTTACTCGGTGGCTGATGTGGTCAGATTTACTCGATGGCTGATGTGGTCAGATTTACTCGATGGCTGATATGGTCAGATTTACTCGCTGGTTGATGTGGTCAAATTTACTCGGTGGTTGACGTGGTCAGATTTACTCGATGGCTGATGTGGTCAGATTTACTCGGTGGCTGATGTGGTCAGATTTAATCGGTGGCTGATGTGGTCAGATTTACTCGGTGGCTGATGTGGTCAGATTTACTTGGTGGTTGATGTGGTCAGATTTACTCGGTGGCTGATGTGGTCAGATTTACTCGGTGGCTGATGTTGTCAGATTTACACCGGCCGCCTTTACTTCCCAAGACAATAGAGGCAGTTATTTCAGGCCACATCGACCTCACAGTCTAGGTCTATTTTTAAAAAAAATCAAAATTCGTCCAGCTGGGGATCGAACCCATCACTGTCGGATCATCAGACATGTGTCTATCGACTACACTACCAAGACTCACTGGACGGAATAGGAGAACTAAAATGGTTTGAGAGAATAGAAGAACTAACATGGTTTGAGAAAATAGGAGAACTAACATGGTTTGAGAGAATAAGAGAACTAAAATGGTTTGAGAGATTAGGAGAACTATAATGGTTTGAGAGAATAGGAGAACTAACATGGTTTGAAAGAATAGGAGAACTAACATGGTTTGAGAGATTAGGAGATTTAACATGGTTGGAGAGAATAGGAGAACTAACATGGTTTGAGAGAATAGGAGAACTAACATGGTTTGAGAGAATAGGAGAACTAACAAGGTTTGAGAGAATAGGAGAACTAACAAGGTTTGAGAGATTAGGAGAACTAACAAGGTTTGAGACAATAGTAGAACTAACATGGCTGAGAGAATAGGAGAACTAACATGGTTTGAGAGAATAGGAGAACTAACAAGGTTTGAGAGAATAGGAGAACTAACAAGGTTTGAGAGATTATGAGAACTAACAAGGTTTGAGACAATAATAGAACTAACATGGCTGAGAGAATAGGAGAACTAACATGGTTTGAGAGAATAGGAGAACTAACATGGTTTGAGAGAATAGGAGAACTAACATGGTTTGAGAGAATAGGAGAAACAACATGGTTTGACATTGACACAATATGAGAACAAAAATAGTTTGACACAATAGGAGAACTAAAATTATTATAGAGAATTGAGGAACTAAATGGTTTGACACATAATAGAACTATAATAGTGTGACAGAATAGGGGAACTGATATGGTCTGGCATACTAGGAGAACTAAGATAGACTGACAGACTAAGAGAACTAAAATGGCTTGACGGAATAGGGGAACTAAAATAGTTTGACAGAATAGGAGAACAAAATGGTATGTCAGAATAAGAGGACTAAAATGGTATGGCAGAATCACTAATGCGAAGTGTAGGGAGAAAACTGGACTGACTGGAATGATCACCGTTAGAAAAGCCAGCCCGGGAGATGTGATGCTTCGTGGTCTAAGGTGATGACATGGGGGTATTGGCATCAATAGAACTGATTCAAAACAATAAGTATCGAGGTATGCGGAGAGACCTACACACTCCAGCTATCTTGCAAGGCACAAGAGATGATGGGCACCACGTACCTAACACCTTTCATGGCGTGAAGTGAGTCCTTTAGCTGTTTCAGTGTCGAAGGAATATATATTGTCAAATATGACAACCCCCCCCCCCCCCCCCATTTAGACAGAATGATGATATACAGTCAAACTAGGGTCATAGTTTTATTTGTTTTGTTTCGTGGTATCTTCCGCGATTTCATTGCTCAGTGACAGCGGGCGTTGAACCCCGCCCGACAGCAACCACCACACTGTCAGCGCCACCTCCCAGCGGTTGTACGCTTGGAACTGGAACCTTTGCCTGACTGTTGTTATTAGCTCGTTGCTGGTGTCACTGGACAACCACTATTGAAGAGACGGCATTTTATTAAGCCACTTCTGTGCTTGAATTCTCGTTTCAGTGGACTATGGTTCCTATTTTGACTTTCATCAAGAATGGGATCAAACCATCAAGGACAACCCCGACCTGCCCATCTTGATTGTGTCATTCGAGGATATGAAAGAGGTATGCTGTCTTTGTTCTTATTTAACCAATGTAAACAGTAATGTCGCCCTGGTAGAACAATATGAGGTGCTTTTATTTTCTTGTCCCCCTTCCTTATGGGCATTGGGTTGCAGTGCACTGACATTGACATACCCAAAACCAATGGAGGAGGCATTCTATTTCTTTCACCCGTTATATCCCATTGGAGCACAATCTGACTCACTTCAAGCCCTCAGTATCCTTTTCGTATGCCACTAAGGACACTCCACCTCTCCTATATACTTTATTTCTGTTTCTACTTCTTTTATCCATGTGTTTTAGGTCTTCTTCTTCTTCTTCTTCTTCTTCTTCTTCTTCTTCTTCTTCTTCTTCTTCTTCTTCTTCTTCTTCTTCTTCTTCTTCTTCTTCTTCTTCTTCTTCTTCTTCTTCTTCTTCTTCTTCTTCTTCTTCTTCTTCTTCTTCTTCTTCTTCTTCTTCTTCTTCTTCTTCGTACGCCTTCAGTCGTCATTATGAATACATCCAAAGATAGCAGCAGTCAACTTTAGCTTGATGACATAAAACCCTTTGATCTAGCACGTTATAATATACACAAAACAGTTTTTAAAATATAAATAAAACAACAACAAAAAATTTTTAAACTGCTTTGTCCTGCTTGAGTAGTATAGTGCGAGGTTCTGCCACCTCAGATTCCGGATCCAGATCCGGAATATTTCTCTCTATAGATCTATGTGACGTCACACGATCCGGTGAAAATTGGATCCCGATTGAGAATCCTGATCCAAAGGGGTATAACTCATGAATCGATCGGGTTTTTGTATCTGGTACTATTACATCGCTTTAAAATCTGTTGATCGGTGCGTATGCGTGTGGTGGGTGTGGTGGGTGTGAGCGGGCGGTGCGCGGGCGGTCGGTGTTCGAACCCAATTCAATATGTGACGTGGGTGTAAGCCGGCTTTTCGTTGTTAAGGATGCGGTTATATAGTCTGTAGAGACTATTAGTGGCCTATAAACTATCATCATACAAGGGTAACAGAGTTTCAGCAGTTGTATTAGTTTTACAGTGCTCGTCCACACGGTGGGAAAGTGGTTGTAAGCCGGCCGCAGGCTTTTAGTTGTTAAGGAGGCGGTTATATGGTCTGTATGGCCAGCTATGCTGGCGAGAAGGACAAGTCCCACAGGATTTCAAAGATTCAAACATCATAACGCTGTACAAGAACAAGGGAGATCGGAGCGACTGTAACAACTATAGGGGTATCTCACTTCTGTGTATTGTTGGGAAAGTATTTGCCAGAATTGTCCTGCACAGACTTCAAGTCCTGGGAGATCAAGTCTACCCCGAATCACAGTGCGGCTTCCGTCAGAACTGGTCTACCATTGATATGATATACTCATTGCGACAGATGCAAGAAAAATGCCGGGAACAAAATCAGCCACTGATTATTGCCTTCATCGATCTCACAAAGGCATTCGATTTGGTCAGACGTGAGGGTCTGTTCAAAGCACTAAAGAAGATTGGCTGCCCACCAACTCTTCTGTCCATTGTGGAATCGTTCCACACAGGCATGAAGGGTATAATCAAGTTTGATGGCTAAACTTCAGAAGAGTTTGAAATCAAGAGTGGAGTTAAGCAAGGTTGTGTACTAGCCCCCACCCTCTTTGGGATATACTTTTCACTTCTACTGAAATATGCCTTTCGTGATCAGGATGACTGTATATACATTCACTCACGCTCAGATGGTGGCCTCTATAATGCTCAGAGATTGAAGGCCAAGACCAAAAATAGGAGGGTACTAATCAGAGAGTTGCTTTTTGCGGATGATGCTGCGATTACGACCCAATCTGAGGAAGAATTACAACATCTACTATCTGCATTCTCCAATGCTTGTTCTGAATTTGGTTTAACAATTAACAAAAAGAAGACACAGATTATGTCACAAGGTGCACATGGTGTACCATCAATCTTTATTGACGACGCAGAACTGGAGATAGTAGACCATTTTACATATCTAGGATCAGAGGTAAATAGCAAATTATCCCTCGATCAGGAAATCAACATCAGGATTGGCAAGGCAGCAACAACAATAAACATGTTAGCAAAAAGAGTCTGGGAGAACAGGAAGCTTACTGCCAAATCAAAAGTTCTCGTCTACCAAGCCTGTGTCCTTAGTACTCTTCTTTATGGCAGTGAAACCTGGACAACTTACTAACGCCAAGAGAAACGCTTAAACAGCTTTCATATGCGGTGTCTGCGAAGAATACTTGGTATTAAGTGGCAAGACAAAATCACAAATACTGAAGTATTGGAAAGATCAGGTTGTGTGACGGTGTATTCCATGCTCAGTCTTCGTAGACTTAGATGGATAGGACACGTTAGGAGGATGGATGATGGTAGAATACCAAAGGACATCTTTTTTGGTGAATTACAGACGGGTAGGAGATCTCAGGGTCGGCCTCTACTACGATACAAAGATGTGTGTAAGCGGGACATGATTGATACAGGCATTGATAGTGCACATTAGGAGCACATCGCCGCTGAACGTGTTGCATGGAGGGCAACTATCAGAAATGGAATAAAGACAAAGGAGAAAATGATTGCAGATAAAGCACACACAGAGCGTGAGAGACGTAAGATGGTGCAAAATGGTGGAAATGACCATGTTTTCACATGCACCTACTGTGGGCAAACATTTGCAGCAAGAATTGGCCTTACCAGCCACACTCGCTACCACCACGGATCTTAGTTATTAAGCCTTTTTGAAGCACAATGTACCAAACTATCGTCTGTCAAGACGGAAAGGTGCCAATGATGATGAGAGACTATTAGTGACCTATAGACAATCATCAGACACGAATCACAGAGCTTCAGCGATTGTATTAGGGTTACAGTGCTCGTCCACACGATGGGGGAGTGATTGTGGAGTGGGTGAAATCCGGCTTTTCGTTGTTAAGGAGGCGGTTATATGGTCTGTAGAGACTATTAGTGGCCTATAAACTATCATCAAACAAGGGTCACAGAACTTCATAAAGTGCTCGTCCATACGGTGGGGAAAGTGGAGTGGGCGTTAGACGTGTTTTCATTGTTAAGGAGGCGGTTATATGGTCTTTAGAGACTATTAGTGGCCTATAAACTATCATCATACATGGGTCACAGATCTTCGAATTAAAAACCGAGATAAAGTAAAGATGACGCTTATTAGTGGTCGGGATGTGCGATTGGGGGTGGTCGAAGGATAGAGTATCAAGAGTATGTGTAAAGGTGGTGACATGGATATGGTAGATGCTCTATATCTAATTGGTCATATATTGAAGTACACTGGTTGCTGCAGTGAGGTGTCGTATGGAGGTGACAGATTCGAATCCCGGTAATTGACCAGATTAAATCCCTGTTCTGTGTACAGGCTGTATCTCATTTAAGCCAAAGTAGGGGACAATACCACTTGTCATTAATACACAAAGTGTCGCCTGAGCTGTTATCTGTAGCAATAAAAGGACATCCTTCTTCCAAAAAGTCAAAGAAACGTCAAAGAGAAGAAACGAAAACATGGATTACAACCCTGGCCAACGAAAGAAATTCCTGTCTCCTCTTTCTCCTACAGCCATTTTGTTCTACCAGAAACCTACTTCTAGCAGTCAGGAAGTAGTAGACCTGCAAGAGACAACCTTTGATTTGCTTAATGATGTTTCTTCAGATGAAAATATTGACCTTCTACCTAGTAGTCATGGTCCAGCCTGAGTCTCTCAAGAAAATTAATGCTTTGTGGAATGAAACATATCCAACTGCCGGTTTCCGAAGCTTCTCTTCTGGTTCAACAGAGGAAATACAACACCCAACGATTAAGGTTTGTATAAATGGTAACTTTCATGTGCATAGTTCCGATGTCTAATGGTACCAGTAGTAGTATGGACCAACCAACAATGACACAGACTCGTGTGTCGTGGAGACATGTGTTGAGATACTCCACTTTAGAGTCATTCGAGGTCCATCACTATCACCACCTTCCCTGCCCTTCTCCGCCTTACTTTTTAGTATACAAAAAATTCTGCTCCCAATAACTTGACACCTAACATGTTCTCTGGCTTGTTTTCAACGCCTACCTCCACACATCCTAACACTCCTGGCTATATAATTTAAGGTGATCCCCAGCATCATTCACGGCTGGTATGGTGGTTCACATTCTGAGATCATTGGTACATATTTTTCCACAGCTCGTTCTGTACATTAGTATAGTCACTGTAGTGTCATCTCTGTAATGATTGTGTTTTGTTTTATGAAGACTTGTCACCACAACATCCTCTGTTTTCCATAATTTTTTTACTTTGCAAAGCAGTCCTATACAGCCTGTTTCCATAACATTTTTACATTTGTATCACAGTTCATTTCAAGCATATCGTAATCATTATCCCGATATACTTTTTTCTCTCTCAAGTCGTGGCCAAAGAATGTCGACAGGCGGTTTTTGATGCAAATTACCAGTTCTCTTTGTGAGTTATCTTCTTTCAACATATCTTTATTACACTATCCGCTCAATGTGTTTTTTCATTATTCTTCTATGAAATCACTGATCTGTAGCTTCCATATAATTTCTTATATAAACCACATAGTATATTAAAGTAGAACACTGGAAAAACCCTTTTAACATAATTCTGTGGGCATCTGAGCTATTATAACACAATATTTAATGATAAATATAATTCATTGTGTTTTTCACTGTAAATAGTGATATTTTATTAAGATATTGCGGTTTTCATAGTGATGTTTTATATGTTGCAGTTCTTTAAAATTCATTATAAATAGTTATTATATTTTAGAGTTTTGTAACGGTCACTATAAACGAATTATTATCTGTTGGAGTTTTATAACTTCTGACACCGTGTTGACGAGTTAGTGGAATCACGCTCACACATGTTGGTCATATCGATTTAGGTGTCCAGGCTCGACAACCGACAGACGAAGGTTTTTCCTGTAGTAATCCTCTTAACGACGTTTCTCGGATGTATATTATATGTGTCCTATATATTAGAAAAATACCAACCACCTCGACAAGGTTGTTACAGAAAACAACCCAGAGGACATCTTTTAGTACTAACGCCTTGCTTTTCCCCCCTAATCTAGCTTACCAAAGCACGCATCCGGACCCTGAATTAGTCGTTAAGATGGTCAGGTATGCAAAGGACGTTACGCATTGGAAAATATATGTATAATAGTAGTGGTGGTGGTGGTGGTAGTAGTAGTAGTAGTAGTAGTAGTAGTAGTAGTAGTAGTAGTAGTAGTAGTAGTAGTAGTAGTAGTAGTAGTAGTAGTAGTAGTAGTAGTAGTAGTAGTGGTGGTGGTGGTGGTGGTGGTGGTGGTGGTGGTGGTGGTGGTGGTGGTGGTGGTGGTGGGTGGTGGTGGTGGTGGTGGATGTGGTGGTGGTGGTGGTAGTAGTAGTTGTAGTAGTAGCAGCAGCAGCAGAGGTAGTGGCAGTAGTAATAGTAGCAGCATCAGAGTTAGTGGCAGTAGTAATAGTAGCAGCAGCAGTAGTAGTAAAAGTGCTAGTGATAATAGTAGTAGTGATAGTGTCGTAGTATTTCCTGGGGTGAGGGAAGCATACTATTACACCTTAATAACGGGATAGAGGCCCTCTGGGAATACAATAAATCTCAGTCTACAGACCCCACCAGCCCTTGGATTCCTGTCTCTCTCACTTTCAACCTCTGGACAATACCCTTTTCACCTCTCACCCAGAACAGATGACACGACTCTGGTGTCTACACATAATGACTAGATGATATAATTTACAAGAGGATTATCAACAAGGGGAAGGTTCATGAGAGAATCTTGGCCACCGCCAGGCGATAAAAGAAATGGCTATCTGGATTAGTCTCAGGCCGTCTCACTCATCACTGTACACTGTGTACGATTCCACAAGGTTAAAGAGGTCACTCATCTGCACACGTAGCGTGGAATGTCTCTGCCGAGGTGTAGACTCAACTGGAATGACTAACACGTCGATGTGGTGACTCCGAGTGACGTTGGTACGTGATGACATCGGACTAACATCCCTGTAGAAGTTCTGAAGGCCTGTCCTTCAAGCTTCACTGGTAAGGCCTGTGCTAGACCACGGTCCTAAGAAGCCACCATAACATTTCACACACAGTTAACAATGTCAAAGTCTGGAAATAGATGGTGGTCTCTAATGGGATCAGGATGGGTATAACTGGGCCTATAAGCACAGAAAGTTGGCACAGTTCAACTGGACTATGTCACTCAAAGTCAGTACGGGTAGCGCGTGACCCTGTAATGAAGGTCACCAATGTTCCTATTACGAAATGGTAGACTGTTCCCGGAACACCAGGCCATCCTGAATCAAAGGGTAATGTAGTTCTGCTCTACCCATTAGGCCAGTGGGTCACAATGTCAAAAATGATCACAGACAAGAGGACACTATACTCGCCCGTGTGTAGCTATCATAGTACTGGGTGGACTGACTGAAGATCATTTAGCGGTTAAGATGGGACTGGACTGTGGCGTAGTGACTTCCCGGCACGTGGTGTGGTGTAGAAGCCTCAATTCACGTCACGTAGGTAAGCCAGCCATTTGACAGCCTTCACCAAGTCATCTTCCTCTGGTCCCGTCACGTAAGTCTCTCAGAAAGTAGAAACTGCCAAAGACAACACCATGTGTGAATATCGTGACACAGACTTACCCCCAGAGGTACACGTTACCTATGTGTACTCAGCATAGGCCGATGTCGCCATGACCCGGCCGGCAGCCTCACAGACCAGGATCCACTGCCAAAACTGAACTAGGTCTGGGTCCTAACAAGTGCTGGCTGAACCGTCCTCCGTCTCGAACCAGTCCAGGGTAGGGCTGTGTATCTGGTCATGGTGTCTGCGAAATACTTCTGTCCTTCTATACGTAGCTGTCCTAAAAAGACTTCTAATGACACAATATACCAGGTTAGTAGGTTAAAAGTACCTAGAGACATAATGGCCCGGAAGGAGGGCCGGTGACAACCCAATTCCCCTCCTTCGGAGGTAGCCCCCTCTCCCTGGTTCTATTTTATGAGTACCCACTATCCGATATGTTTCCCTGAACTCGAGCCTCGATCCAGGAATTTAATAGATTATACAGGGAAATCCCCCTGTAGCGGAAGTCCACATCCCGTTCCCTCCTCCCATAGTCAGGGTCAGAGCATTTGGAACGGTGTTCAGCTGGCTGTGACCAGCTCTGTCGCATCCCCCAGTTTCTCCAGTGTCAACCTCTCGGGAACCAACTGCCTATTAAGATGGTGTTCCGTTACGGCAACCAATAACATAAAGAGTAAGAGGAAAGCCCAGCAAAGCCAGTGGTCGCCACACCAAAGAATTCGAACTTCGACACCCACAATGTCCTTCGAATGACCTTCGACACGTCCGGCGACCATCGCATGGGTTTTGTCTAGTTCGGCCGAGTTCCCTGATACCTCACTTGACCTATGTTCTACAACGCCTTCGCCAACTTCCGTTTGTGTCGACTACGTTAGAGTTCTAGGGCCGCCCAGGAGTGAACTCGGACTACTAACACTATTGGGCCTGTCCTAATTTTCCCTAACTACTTGTAGCGGCGATAACACGCATTCACGCACTTGTACAAGTGTAACGTACAAAACAAACCTACACTCCATCGTGTTCAACTAGCCTGCAGTATTGAATTAAAACACAAGCCCACATGTTCACTCCTGACTGACCTTTGTGCGCCGGGCGGGATATGCGGTCGAACAGCTTCGGGTCAACGCGGTATCGACACACATTATTTATCTAAATATGTTTAACGTACCTTAAGACAAACTGTGCATTCAGAATTGAGGAGCTCCCGTCCCAGCACTGGACGTTCTTTCGGTTTTCTTAGACAAACAGCAAGACAATGGCTTCCTCTTTCCCATTTACGAATTAACACAGTCGTCCAAACACAACTTCTTTCTAGCAAAGCCGGATCTCAACTGAGCCTGTCTTTGTTCTGAGAAGGTTATTGCGCATGCGTTTACCGGATCTGGTTGGGTTGAGCATCACTCACCCGAATAGTCTAGAAGTCAATGGCCACCAATCGCCCTTGCGTGGGGTACATTATTACCTCGGTTGTATCCCTTAGACTAGGTCGGCTGTTCCAGGCTGACTGAAAAGGGGAATTGGACGTTTGGGAGTTTTACCAGGTGAATTCTCAGCAGTTCCATGACAGATAGTGATAGTAGTAGTAGTAGTAGTAGTAGTAGTAGTAGTAGTAGTAGTAGTAGTAGTAGTAGTAGTAGTAGTAGTAGTAGTAGTAGAAGTAGTAGTAGAAGTAGTAGTAGTAGTAGTAGTAGTAGTAGGAGTAGTAGTAGTAGTAGTAGTAGTAGTAGTAGTAGAAGTAGTAGTAGTAGTAGTAGTAGTAGTAGTAGTAGTAGTAGTAGTAGTAGTAGTAGTAGTAGTAGTAATAGTGGTGTTGGTGGTGGTGGTGGTGGTGGTGGTTGCAGTAGTAGAAGTAGTAGTAGTAATAGTAGTAGTAGTAGAATTAGTAATAATAGTAGTTGTAGTAGTAGTAGTAGTTGTAGTAGTAGTAGTAATAGTAGTAGTGGTAGTGGTAGTAGTAGTAGTAGCAGCAACAGCAGCAGCAGCAGAAGCAGCAGCAGCAGCAGCAGCAGTAGTAGTAGTAGTAGTAGTAGTAGTAGTAGTAGTAGTAGTAGTAGTAGTAGTAGTAGTAGTAGTAGTAGTAGTAGTAGTAGTAGTAGTAGTAGTAGTAGTAGTAGTAGTAGTAGAGTTTGTTGTTGTAGTGGTGGTTGTTTTATTAATAGTAGTATATATGTTGTTATTGTTTTCCTCTTTCTGGTGTTCTTGTTTTCCTCTTTCTGGTGTTCTTGTTTTTCATGTTGTTCTGATAGTGAGATGTTGTTGACACCCTGTTATCGTTATAACACTTGATACATACATACAGGTACAAGAACAAAGACGCATACGAGTTTATTTCTGGTTATAACTATTTTACTATGACAGAGATAAATACAGACAAGGTGATTAGACTATCTCTGCCTCCTCCACTATTGTTCTTGACTTTTTTCTTTGCTCCAGGACTTTGACTCTGTGACTGGCTCCCAGGACTGGGGTCAAAATTGGTTCCAGCGTTCTTCGGTGCCAACGAGATGAACTTTCGAGAGGTACGGTTCTGGTGCAAACTTAACCTACGTCGGAGACAAGTGCATTGAAAACTCACAAGACTTCAACGCCTGGTGTGAAAGTTATAAAACTCCAACAGATAATAATTCGTTAATAGTGACCGTTACAAAACTCAAAAATACAATAACTATTTATAATGAAAGTTAAAGAACTGCAACATATAAAACATCACTATGAAAACCGCAATATCTTAATTAAATATCACTATTTACAGTGAAAAACACAATCAATTATATTTATGATTAAATATTGTGTTATATAAGCTGAGATGCCCACGGAATTATGTTAAAAGGGGTTTTTCCAGGGTTCTCCTTTAATATACTGATTATGTGGTTTATATAAGAAATTATGTGGAAGCTACAGATCAGTGATTTCATAGAAGAATAATGAAAATACACATTGAACGGATAGTGTAATAAAGATATGTTGAAAGAAGTTAACTCACAAAGAGAACTGGTAATTTGCATCAAAAACCGCCTGTCGACATTCTTTGGCCACGACTTGAGAGAGAAAAAAGTATATCGTGACAATAATTACCATATGCATGAAATGAACTGTGATACATCTGTGAAAATGTTATGAAAACAGGCTGTATAGGACTGCTTTGCAAAGTAAAAACAATTATGGAAAACAGAGGATGTTGTAGTGACAAGTCTTCATAAAACAAAACACAATCATTACAGAGATGACACTACAGTGACTATACTAATGTACAGAACGAGCTGTGGAAAAATGTGTACCAATGATCTCAGAATGTGAACCACCAGACCAGCCGTGAATGCTGCTGGGGATCACCTTAAATTATATAACCAGGAATGTTAGGATGTGTGGAGTTAGGCGGTGAAAACAAGCCTGTGATCACGTCAGGTGTCAAGTTATTGGGAGCAGAATTGTTTGTATAATAAAAAAGTAAGGCGGAGAAGGGCAGGGAAGGTGGTGATAGTGATGGACCTCGAATGACTCTAAAGTGGAGTATCTCAACACACGTCTCCACGACACACGAGTCTGTGTCATTGTTGGTTGGTCCATACTACTACTGGTACCATTAGACATCGGAACTATGCACATGAAAGTTACCATTTATACAAACCTTAATCGTTGGGTGTTGCATTTCCTCTGTTGAACCAGAGAAGCAGCTTCCGAAACCGGCAGTGGGATATGTTTCATTCCACAAAACATTAATTTTCTTTAGAGACTCAGAGGCTGGACTATGACTACTAGGTAGAAGGTCAATATTTTCATCTGAAGAAACATCATTAAGCAAATCAAAGGTTGTCTCTTGCAGGTCTACTACTTCCTGACTGCTAGAAGTAGGTTTCTGGCAGAACAAAATGGCTGTAGGAGAAAGAGGAGACAGGAATTTCTTTCGTTGGCCAGGGTTGTAATCCATGTTTTCGTTTCTTCTCTTTGACGTTTCTTTGACTTTTTGGAAGAAGGATGTCCTTTTCTTGCTACATATAACAGCCCAGACGACACTTTGTGTATTAACGACAAGTAGTATTGTCCTCTACTTTGGCTTAAATGAGATACAGCCGGTACACAGAACAGGGATTTAATCTGGTCAATTACCGGGATTCAAATCTGTCACCTCCATACGACATCTCACTGCAGCAACCATACAATATATGACCAAATAGACATAGAGCATATATCACATCCGCGTCACCACCTTTACACATACTCTTGATGCTCCTTTTCCCCAACGTGTGGACGAGCACTGTAACCCTAATACAATCGCTTAAGCTCTGTGACCCTTGTATGATGATAGTTTATAGGCCACTAATAGTCTCTACAGACCATATAACCGCCTCCTTAACAACGAAAAGCCGGCTTACACCCACGTCACATATTGAATTGGGTTCGAACACCGACCGCCCCCGCACCGCCCGCTCACACCCACCACACGCATATGCACCGATCACCATATTTTAAAGCGATGTAATAGTACCAGAAACAAAAACCCGATCGATCATGAGTTATACCCCTTTGGATCCGGATTCTTAATCCGGATCCAATTTTCTCCGGATCGTGTGACGTCACATAGAGCTACAGAGAGAAATATTCCGGTATCTGAGGTGGCAAAACCTTGCACTATACTACATGCTTGTACGTGGTCATTACTGTAAGTATGTTTCCAACAGGACCTACCCAGGGAGATCAGGAAGATGGCAGAGTTCATCGGCTGCACCCTGAGCGACAAGTTGGTCAGTGACATTGCCCAGGCTTCAGGATTTGACGTCATGAAGAAGGCCATTGGTGAAAGCTTCTCTAAAAAAATGATGAGAAAGGGTATGTTGATGACTTCTACAACCCGTACACGCAATTATCAATGTATAGCTGAAGAAGACATGTCATATATGTAGAATATAGAGCAAAAGACTTTATCAGACAATGTAGTATATCATCAGCATTGTGTGTCTTGCCGAGTGGCATAGCCAATCAGTTCCTCTGCAAATATGTGTCCTCAGCGAAAGGAATGCAGTGGAAAACAGCAACACACTTACAGCCCTAGTATAACCTTATTAAAGGTTGAACAGGGTACTTTCATATTTTAAAACAAAATACATCTCAGTGGCCATCAGTTTCTTTCTACTTGTTTTATTCAATATCCATAATTCGCTGGTATAGAGTAGTATGAGCAATATATTATAACAGTACAGGTGACACGATAAGGCTGTGTATAATGGATGGCTCGTGTCGATATAGTGGACAAGTCTCGTCTATTATATAAACATGCGTTTATTGATTGAAATAATACATCTTCAAACTGGTGATGTTATTTACAGACATGTTTTCTGTTTACCTAGTTGAATCCCAACTCCCAAGTGACGTGTGTGCAACCCCTGGATACCTCGACCCATTCGTGCACACACGTTCACCAACTATGATTTCCCACTAGTTAATGAATGCGCAGCATTCATTAACTCTCCACTACTAAGCTAACTCCCTTACTGTTATATACTTCCCCTTCTTCAAGGAGACATTTTCCCTGAAAAAGTCTCAACCCCAACTCTTAACCACTTAACTCTACGGTTCTATACCACACCTGCCCAACAATCCCTTCACATATATTTCCTAATTCAAATCTCACCCTCCTATCTCATCATAGCCAAATGCTAACCAGAGACATACTTCATACAATATCAATAATACAAAACTCTCTACAAAATTCGTTATAAAGTTCTCCACAAAAACTCTCTACAAAACTCTCTATAAGCGAACCGCTTTTAAAGTGTCCATCTAAATTATGATTGACAAAAATTGAAGATATTTTCTTTATCTTTTCTCACTTAATCACATTCTCGCTATTCTAGGATAGACAGAAAAAAAGATTGGTTTGGTTTGGTTAGGTGCGCACCTAAGGAAGTTTAGAAAGTAAGGAAAAAGTAAGAAGTAATCACATTTCTCTTCCCATGCATTCTCAAAACTTTATAAAATAAAGTTTCCAAAATTTATCTTCATTTCCGTCAATAATAATTGTTGTTATCAAAAAGTTAATCCAAAACTACAACCTTTTGTATTATTCACCTCGTCAAGTTCAACCATTCCTTCAAAACCTCCAAATTATTAGTATACTGTTAAGTACAGTCTTCTTCTTCCAGTGTCCACTTATTTAAATGCCAAAATTCAACCTGGCATTCCCCCCATATTCTCCCATTAAACGCTGTTCAACCCAGCTCCTATTTCAACTCCCATTTACCCATTATTGCCCGTCATTCCCCTCATCCATGGCTTTCGATCCATGTATTTACATTACGAACCGTCTAATGTAGTCCCCAATTCAATCCCCCAAACCATTTTTAACGGTTTAACTCTTTCCAACCCACATGTAATTATCAATTGTTGCTGACAACCCCAGCCACTTTTAAATATACTCCTCCATTACTTTCTCTACAACATACTGAGTCACTTCACTAATCACCAAAACTTCCCCCTTAACTCAATCATGTTTCACCCTCAATTTATAATCGTTATACACGTTAAGCAACTCAACTTCAAGTCACAAAATTCATAAAACGAAGCATGGCCCTTACTCTTTGTTTCATATTTTCTGCAATCTCCCAAAAACAACTCTTCATTTTTCCCATAACTGAACGTCAAGCTAGAAATCATTTTAAACACACCCAGGGTAACTCAAGAAAAACAACAGCAAAGTTTTGTAAAAATAAACAGCTAAGGTAACATATTATCACATTTTATAAAGAACAACTGAAGTCAAAACAATAGAGCAAACAATATCAACCCCCTCATTCTTTGACATCATTTTTATCCCCACACATTATTCAAAATAACCATATGTGATGAAATGAAAGACCATATATATACATACATATTATGACTACTAATCAATTATTTTCCGTCTAAGAAAAACTCAACACTTCAATTTAAAAATCAAAATGATAATAAAGCATATATCAATAAGTCTTAACTTACTACAATATTATGTCTACTCATCCCGACAACTCTCAATAACTCTTGATTAAGTTATTTGCTTACTTTCTTCCTTAGAAATTCACAAATACCGTGTCTAACTTCTTCTTCTATCTGCAATCTGCAGAATATTCTACCACGCTATTTATCACTTCTCCATTTTCTTAATAACTCCAAATTTTTTTCTATAAGTGCAATATCTACATCAATGTCGCCATCCTCCCGAGGAGAACTATCTTCTTTCATATCAGCATCCTCATCAGTTTCTGACTTTTCATCCATCTCTTGTTCCGCATCTGTATACCCATTACTAGCAACCGCTAATCTCTTCCTTTCTAAATCCAATCTAATCTTCCTATCTTGATGTCTTAATAAATTTTCAAACAGTGGCATATCTTCATCACTTGAGGAATTCACTCTAAATTTCCTTTGCCTCTTAATTTCTTTTTCTTTCTGTCTATCTAACTTTCTTTTTACTGCCTGTCTTGTATTCATAAATGGAGCGTCTATTTTTTCTTTGATTGATCCTTCACTATTATAACCGTCATACGTGTTGTTTTCCTCTGTCATGACTGTTTTTGGTATTGTTTCTTCTTGTTCAGCAGTAGTAGATGCTGTTGTTACTTGTTTCCCATTCTCTATAAGTATTGGATATTCCGTTTGTCTGATAATCTGTCCATCTGACAATATTTCTTCTGAATAATAATAATTATTATTATTTTCTGCATCTTTTTCCTCATTATCCCGTCTTAAGTGCTCTACATGTGAACGTGCAACATGCCCTGTAACTTGATTCTTAATAGTATAAGATACTGGACCCTTTTTTTCTAAAATATAATATCCCGGGACCCAATGAGCATCAAACTTAGAGTTTTTCCTATGTTTTTTGTAATAAACTCTATCACCTATGTTGAACTCTTGTAAGTGTGCATTTTTATTTGTGTATTTCTTCTGTCTTTCTCGAGCCTTAATTATATTATTTCTTAAACGTATATGTGCTTTGTGCATTTCTTGCAACCTTGTTTCCTGAAAATCCTCCCCCACATATTTTCTCCTAGGCTTTAATAAATTGTCAATTGGTAATATTGGTTCTCTCCCATGTACTAGGTAAAATGGTGAGAAGCCTGTTCCTTCATTTTGGTGTGTACGGATCGCCCCTAATGCTATTCCCAAATAAAGATCCCAATCCATATCGTGTTCTTCTACATTTTTCGCTAGTATATTATATAATGTCCTATGTTGTCGCTCATTTTTGGCATTCGAAGATGGTCTGTAATACGAAGTTTTAATGTGTTTTATATTCAAATCTTTTACCAATTTTTCAAACTTTCTATTTACAAATTCTTTCCCATTGTCTGTAAGTATTATTTGTGGACACCCAAACCTTGGTATAAATTCCTGTAAAAGCATATTTATAACTGAATCAGAACTCTTGTCTGGAATCGGATAAACTTCTTGTCAGAGACTATATGAATCTACGATATGTAGTAGGTATACATTTCCCGATAATGTTTTTGGATGAGGACCTGAAATATCCAAACTTACTTTCTGCATTGGAAATTGAGGAATATCGGTATCTTGTAAGGGACATTTAATTATCTTCATGTTTCTTAACCTACACTTTTCACATGCTTCAACATATTCATATACGCTTTTAAATAAATTCGGCCAGTAATATTTACTGCTAATAGACTTAACTAACGTATCTCGTCCAAAATGACCATTATCATCATGATATGCCTTTAAAACTTCTCGTTCTAAATGTTTCGGAATATATTTCCTTAATCCCTCACCTTTTTCACCGATATAATATAATTGATTGTCTTCTTGTAGCTCTAAAAATTTTCTTTTAAAACTGTTTTCCCCTGTTTCTTTCAGTTTTCTTTTTATCTGTATTATTTTTGGATCTAATTCTTGTTCATCTTTCATATTAAATTGTTCTAAATGTGGGTCTTCTGTTCTAGGTTCAGACTCTTGATCCGACGGTAAACTCTCAAAGTCTTCTCTATTTATTATGACAGAATCTAATATATTTACTTGCCAGTTTCGATCGTCTATCTCCGGTTCTCCTTCATCTTCCGTGTTTCCTGATGACTGTGGATACAGGATTCTAGACAATAAATCGGCGCATGTATTATGTTTCCCTGAAACATATTCTACTTTAGCATTGTATCCCTGTAGATTTAATGCCCACGTTTGTATTTTCCTATTTTGTATTGGTGCTTCTAATATAGACTTTAATGGCATGTGATCAGTTCTAATAATGAAATTGGCGTTATGTAAGTAGTAATTTAGTTTTTGGAGAGCGTAGTGTATAGCATAAGCCTCCTTCTCAATAGTCGACCATTTCCGTTGAGACCTGCTAAGTTTATGAGACAAGAAATAAATTGGCCTTTCATTTTTAACCCCTGGTATTCCAGATTCTTTTCCTTCATATGGTTGAACCAAACACGCTCCTATAGCATTATCTGAAGCATCTGTATATAATATTAGCTGTTTATTCAAATCTGGATCTGTCAATAGTGGCACTATTGTTAAGCTATTTTTTAAAAACTCGAATGCTTTTTGACATTCATCATCCCACTTAAATCTAGCGTATTTTCCAGTTAAGTTAGTAATAGGCTCTGCTATCTTTGAGAACCCTGGAATGAACCGCCTATAATACCCACAGGTTCCAATAAACGCACGCACTTCTTTTACGTTAGTTGGAGGGGATAATTCTCTAATAATTTTAATCTTATCTTGATCTGGTTTAATTCCGTCTCTATTAATAATATACCCCAAGTACTTTGTTTCTGTTTTTAAAAATTCGCATTTACTAAGATTCAGTTTAACATCATGTATTCTTAATCTGTCGAATACTAATTTTACATGTTTTAAGTGATCATCTATATCTCCTGCTGTATAAATTAAAATGTCATCTATATATGCCAATGCAAATTTTTGCATACCCTCTAAAACTTGATTGATTAATAGCATATAATACGAGGGCGCTGTACGAACTCCAAAAGGCATTCGTAAGAATTCGTAAGAACCTGCGTGTGTACAAAAAGCACTCTTTTTCTGTGCGTCTGAGGACAAAGGTATACACCAAAATCCTGATCTTGCATCTAACGTGGTAAAGAAAGTAGACCCATTAAGTAAACCCAAAATATCATCAATCACTGGCAATGGGTACGCTAGATTCTTAGTGATTTTGTTCAACGCCCTGTAGTCGCAACAGAATCGATTTGAACCATCAGATTTGGTCACGATGACGATCGGAGATGACCATTCTGACTTCGATCTTGTTATTATTCCTGCCTTCAGCATGTCTTCTATTGCTTTTTCAACAACTTCTCTATTCCTTAAGGGTGTTCTATACGGTTTTAAACTAATTGGTGGATGATCTCCAGTATCTATTTCCATTGTAACTGTACTAGTCCTTCCCAATTCTAAATCATTAATTGCAAAAACGTCTTGATTTTCTTTCACCAATTTTTCTAATATTTCTTTATTCTCCGGTGGGGCTTTTAATTGTGATAACAATTCTTGTTCTCTTGTCCTTTTGTCAACTGTATCTATTTGAGATGGATATTTTTTAAATGTATGGATCAATTCATCATTTCGTCTTTTCCAGCTTCTTTTATACTTCTTTCTAACATTATTTCTAACCATGGGAGTTTCTGAATAATCATTTCCCAATATGTTTTCTTTTTCTATAGTTAACATGTTATCATCATTATACGCTACTTTAGCGATTACACAACCTCTATATAATTTAATATTTTTTCCTGTATTATTTAGGAGCATCACTGGAAAGCTGAGATGTTTATCTAATACTATTAACCCATCGGTGACTTCTAAGCCAGGTTCCTGTATTATTTCTCTCTCTAATTCCGTTATTTTAACTGTTTGTCCAACCGAAAAGTACGGATTTTTTTTTCATTTTTGCCTGTATTAAATTAACCGTTTGTGGTTTCAAATTCATGGTCGTTTTGACTCTAACTAGTGTCGACACATGCATATCCTCTTCTAAATCCACGTAAACATCTTGGAATTTTAATTTATGCAAATCAAAAAAAAAGTCTCATCCCATTTTTCAATAAAAAATCTCTACCCAATATCATATTTCTATTTAAATCCTTGACCACATGGAACATATGCCTAACATTTATCCCTCCTAATTTAAAATTTATCATCGTTTGTCCAAGCACTTCTAATTTGTGTCCAGTTACCGAATGAAGATTCTCCTGAATTCTAAATATTTTACAATTTTTTAATATTCGATATAAAAATGTTTCTTTAATCACGCTAACTTGCGCTCCCGAGTCAACTAATGTTCTAATTTTATATTTCCCTATTTCTATTATACATGAACTAGGATCAACCATATTTAGTGACAACCGTTTTATCTCCCCAAGTTGAGGCCAGTTCTTATGTTTTTTATTTCTAAATGTCCTATTATACTCATCATTTGGGTTTTTAATATATTGATTCATCTTTTGGATCTTACTATCTTCCCCCCTACTGCCGATCCTGTTCAGTAAACGGGATGCCCATTTCCCTGATTTCCTGACCTTCTAAAATTTCTCTGCACTTCTCCATAATTCCCATTTGCTGATCTACTATTTACAGTTCTATTCTGTGTACTAGTCTGAGCACCTCTATTATTTTGTGTATTCGATGGGACACGTCTGTTATCACAGAAGCGAAAAATTTGCCCACGTTGGTGGCATCCCCAACAAACCACATTTGTGTTATTTGTGTTACCTACCATGTTTCTTACAGTATTTCTCACTTGTCCTTCTCTACCTTGATTATATACGTTACTGTTTCCTTGTACCATCTGTATTTCTCCTCGTCTTCCTCTCCATCCATATCTATACTGTCCTATTTCCATTGGTTCTTCAATTCTATCTTCTGAACTACTACCTAACTCTCGTCCTACCCTCAATCTAAACCTTCTCCTCAAGCTTTCTTCTTGTATAGCGATATCTACAGCTTGTGACAACCTTGCAGGATTCTCTCTCAATAATTTAAATTTCAAACCATCTAACTTAATCCCATCAACAAAAATCCCCACCAACATCCGTTCCACTTCTTCAGCTCGTACATTCTGTCCCAAAAATGACTCTTCAGCTAAATTGATTAACCTATCACTGTATAGCTGTACACTTTCTGTAGTATTTTGTCTCGTCTGTCGCAACACTGAGAATGCGTGTTGGGGGTCAGTAATTTCTGCATATTTATGTGCCAGGTCGTCTTTGAATTGTTCCCAGGTTTCACCTCCTCCAGCTTCTAGCTTTCTTCTTATATGGTCAGAAACAGGACTTGTACTAGTTCTATATGCTAAATTCTTTTTATCCTCATCTGTAGCGTTCACTAGATAAGCATGTTTCTCAATAGAAATAATCCATTTCTTAAATTGGTTCGCCTGTCCATTAAATCTCTCGACATCACTGATTACACTTTGCTGTCTTAATACTGCGTCCAACTTTGATATTGCTCCACCAACTCCACTCAGTACTTGAGAAAAATCCTGGGCCTCCATCCTAAAAAAAATCTATAATGGAAAGTACCAAGCAATATAATATACTAATATTTTAAGACAATATTATTGTAAAGTAAGCAGCAAGAAATATTCTGTTCAATTGAGTATGTTGTTAATTAACCTAAAATTATCCATTACCCAAACTTGATGAAAGAGGTTCCAATCGACAAACTTGATGAAAAAGGTTCCATTCGACAATCTTGATGAAAGAGATTCCAATCGACAATCTTGATGAAAGAGGTTCCAATCGACAATCTTGATGAAAGAGATTCCAATCGACAATCTTGATGAAAGAGATTCCAATCGACAATCTTGATGAAAGAGGTTCCAATCGACAATCTTGATGAAAGAGGTTCCAATCGACAATCTTGATGAAAGAGGTTCCAATCGACAATCTTGATGAAAGAGGTTCCAATCGACAATCTTGATGAAAGAGGTTCCAATCGACAATCTTGATGAAAGAGATTCCAATCGACAATCTTAATGAAAGAGGTTCCAATCGACAATCTTGATGAAAGAGGTTCCAATCGACAATCTTGATGAAAGAGGTTCCAATCGACAATCTTGATGAAAGAGGTTCCAATCGACAATCTTGATGAAAGAGGTTCCAATCGACAATCTTGATGAAAGAGGTTCCAATCGACAATGGCAGTGGAACGGTCAGTTCAAATCAATTGAAACAAATTTGATTTGAGA